>VUQK01011232.1:0-17340 GCA_015106715.1 Bujurquina vittata
AAATAAATAATAGAGCAGAAAACACACACACACGTATATGTGTGTATATATATATATATATATATATATATATATATATATATATATATATATATATATATATATATATATATATATATATATATATATATGTATATATATATATATATATATATATATATATACACACACTTACTCTGGGAATGCCCTTGACTTGATATACACAGAATAGAGCAAAAATTATTGACAAGGATGGGTTATTGATAAGAATGGGTTGCAAAGCAGCTTGCATGGCAGGATTGAACATTACTCTGCAGCACATCTGAGCTAACGCTACATTCAAGCTAAACTATGCACATACAGTAGCCAGTATTTGCACTTGAGCCATTTTACAGTCATGTTATTCATGCCATGCCCACTGATTTGGTTTGTTATGGCATGAAGCCTACAGTTCTGTCATCTTCTTTCAGCTGCTCCCTTCTGGACTCAGCACAGCAGCCTCTAAAGGGAGGAGGCATCTCACCCAAATGGGAGCAGCAACCTCACCCTAAAGGCTCCCTCCATTTCATCATATTCCGTACATCCTCTTCTATCACACCAACTCCCTTAGTGTCCTCCTTCACTACATCTATTAACCGCCTCTGTGGTCTTCCACTATTCCTCCTGCCCAGCAGCTACATATTCAACATCCCTTCCTTCTCACTCACTGTCTTTGAGCATGCCTTCCTCCTCTCCTCTTCCTTTGTCTTCAGCCAAGAGAAGCACAGTTTCCACCAGCACCCTGTTGGCCAGCTACACCCAAGGCGGTTCTTGTTATCCTAGGTTTGGACCAATCTGGTATGGATATCTTACTAATGAGCACCTCCTATACTGGATGCCCTTCCTGACACAACCCTCTCCTAGTGCTTGGGACTGACACAAGGACTATGCTGGCTTGTGATCCAATAAGTAAGAAGGAAGAGTTTGAAGGCTGGAAAATCAAGTGTTGCTGATAGGATCAAACATGGGAATACTGCATTACTTTATAGTCAACATTACAGCTCAGACATACAGTAGAAACCTCCTTTTCATGTGTTCATGTGTGGAATCCATGACTAAGATTTCCATACCGCCCTGTTATGTTTTTCCTCTCTGCACTTCCATCCACAATCACCTAGAACCTCCTCTCCTTGATGGGTCATCTCTCATCCAAACATCCTCTCTCCATGTAATCCTTAAATTACCTTCAATGTTGGCTTATTTTGTCTACTGATTAATAATAAGGCATGTGAACGTATCTATTTCCTTTTCAACAACAGATATGCTCCATGAGCAAAGGAAGTCTGCAGCAAAAAGCAACTGTGAGACACAGTATGCTTCTGCAGGCGTAAACAGATGTTAAATGTGTGTGCAAGTTTGTGTGCGTCTACATATGTCTATGGAGAGACCCAGTGTGTAAATAAAGCGCACAGGCTGATAAAGCACAATGAGACACATGGCACTGCTGACAACCTCCCCACCCCCACCCAAACACACACACACACACACACACACACACGAAAGAGAACAGACATATAGGAGGGACCGAGGCAAAGCAAACGGGGAGTATGCGTTAATGATTACCAGCTAACACCCTGCCTGGAGTCAGGCTCAGCTTCTCTGTACACAAGCTTTGGTTCACTGGTTATGTGCACTTTGTGTGTGTGTGTGTTTTGTATTGTGTAGCTGTGGGGGGAATCGATTATTGGGTAAGGTGATGTGGCCGCTGCAGATTTGCATCTCAGCAGTCTTATAGTTCGACCCTAATGAGAAGAGGAGGAAGTGCATTCATGCTGAGCTGTGCATGCCATCCTCTGTGGAGAATATCTGTTGTGTAGCTCAACCTAGACTGCTAAACACACAACTCAGCGCTTCAGAGGCCATTCACTATCACAGCTAGGGGCTGGAAATTGTAAACCCAAAACGACTCTATGCTTATCTTTGTGCAAACGTAAACTGGTTTTAGCCAAACAATTTCCCTGAGACAGAGAATAAACATTCGGGTAAATATGATGTGTATACAGTATAATGAGTTGTTTTAAGATTAATAGTGCCTAAAACAGGAAAAATGCAGGCAGCTGTGAAATCACTGCAGTTGAACTGAGACTGCAGGTCCAGATTAAACCCTCTGTAGATGTCATTGAGCCCCAAAGATACAGAATCAACCACCCTGACACTGAAAGACCAAGAAATGAGGGTTTATACTATTTGTACATTATATTTCCTGCAGGAGAAGATAAATATTTCCTCTGCTAAATGGAAACTTTGTGAGTGATGGCGAGGCTTGTATTCAGAATCCACTGAGCTCTCTCTTTATTTGGTATTGTCATCATTACTCCTAAATATACTGGTGTTGACGGCCTGTGAGAACTGGTTGATTTGGGTCAACAGTGACAGAAATTAACCTTGAGCCATTATGCTCAAGGGATTTCAAAGCCTTTAAGGTTTGATAGGCATGTGGCTTGGAGAATTATAAATGAGAAATACAGTTGGAGATGGGGCGAAAATCTTACCACTAACTCCTAGATATGGAGAGAGCACCAATTTAAGTTTAATTTTAATATAATGCAACAAGAGAATTTAAATGACCAAAAGACTTTTGTTCCTACAATAACATTGACGCTGATGTCAACACGATCTCATGCCAGCACATAACATTGTGTTGTTTTCTCAGGAAATGAGGTTGGCGAGGTGGCGAAGGAGTAAGTTACAATTTTGTGATTCAGGGGACCATCATTCTTGTCCAATTTGGATTTCTGTGTTTTGCTTTTTGTTTTGTTTTCACTCGCTTTTTACTTGAGCTTTCACTTGCCAGGTATATTTAAGCACCAAGAACAAGCTGTGCTGGGTCTGAATTATACCCCTTCAAAACAGTAATCCTGCTGAAAATTTACACTTACCCAGTGGGTTTAGATGGGATGCCAAGGAGCCTTTACACACGTCTGTAAGTAAGTACTTGGGAGCAAAAAAAACTATTTCAGTATTTCCATGATCTGCTGCACCACAGCACTGATGCCAAAGGACACCGTGTGTTATCTTCGGGCACCAGTGTCTTTAGCAAAATAGCATTCAAGCTGAGGACAGGCTCCAACTGGCTAGTCGGAATTCATAATCAACATTTACAGCACAGGGTTTGCAAATCGAAACTAGTGCAAAACTTCTAACCCACGGTCAAGAGAGCTGATAAAGAATCAAACCTTTGAGAAGAAAGGATAACAGCTCTGGAGTAATTAAAGTCTTTCCCACCCCTAATCAGGAGCAATGGCAGCCATTGTTTGAGGAAAGATAAAGTGAACATGATGAAAATAAAGCATCTTTTAAAAAAAAAAATCCATCAACAGCAGCAAAATGCTATCAAAAACACAAAAAAAATTAATAAAAAAAAGGCCAACTCCCTCCAAGGGCAGTCTAAAACAAACACTGTGTCCTCTAAAACTTTCATTACCTGCGTTTTTGCACAGGCAGATGGAAGTTGCCTATTTCAGCATTTCAAAGGAAACGGACAAGAAATATGAAGAGGGAAGCTTAGAGTGAAAATCCTTCAGACCAGGAACCTGTCAGTTCAACCTAGACTGAACAAGAAAGGAAAAGTGACGAACAGAGATCAACAGCGTGGAAGAGGAAGAAGAGGGGCGAAATGGCATTTGGAAGAAAAAGGTGGCGAAATAAAAGGAGGTGGGTGAACAAAAAGGACAATTTCATAAATGTCGGGGGGTATTTGAATGGTCACCTTTGGACACTGCAAATTACTGGTCTTATTCAAGCACTAAAAGAGGATGTGAAGCAGTTAGAAGTAGCTTTTGTAACTCATCTATACAAACCTTAATGACTAATTTGTTCTCTATTCCACACAGCTGCACTCAGATTTAATTGCACTGGGACAACAATGTGGTGCTTAAAAGAGAATGCCGTAAAAAAATTATTAAATAATTCTTAATATTTTACATTTTGATTGATACAATTCCAAACCCTTGCTCTCCTAACAAACGTTAACAAAAATTCTTTTGGATGAATTGGGATGCCAAAGCCAGTGTTTCAGTACTTCAGTGTCTTGGCAAGTAATTAAATGCATCTGGGTGAGTCTGTGTATTCATGATGCATGTTTGTGGAAGCATAGCGGTGCGGGTACATTTCCTTGATAAGAATCATGCGCTTGCATTTTGGATGAAAAACAAGGTGACCGCTGGACTTTCAGCTTGCCCACAGCTATGAATTCAATTTAAAAATCATCATTGTCTGCCCTTGGCAGCATACGGAGCTCTTCCAACTTCCAATTTAAAGTTTCATCACAGGAAACTTGCATTTCTGGACTTTACAAACTGATCGTTCATTCCTCTCTGGCCTATCGGCTCCACTTAATCCTATTCATCCAATCACTGCAGGCACTTAGGGCTTCTTCTATTATGTCTCGCCGCATTCAAAAGAACTTCATTCATTAACTGTCCATTTTACTGATTTAACAATCACCCCCCAGTGCCAAAAACTTCCTGAATGCATCAAATCATCTCAGTTTCTTCTAGCTGAACTATTTAAAAGATTTTTCTAGCATACACCACATTTTTTATTGTTCATTATTAATAAAAAGGGATCAAAGTTGAATTTTTGGTTAAATAAAAATTAGCAGCGCCACATTAGTAAACTCATGTTTGTCTAGCCATTAGGGCCCCACCCGCACTGGTTCTGCACACGCTGTTTTGCTGGAACTAGATTTAAATGGTTTGGTACCATTTAGACTGGTAAGAATTCCAAAGAAATCAGACTTTGTTTTGTCCAAAGCACTCAGCATTGCAGCCAAGTGAGTGCCTACAAACCTGATAAGAAAACATGTCTGAACATCATTCAGAATACATGGCTCCTAAAAAATACATTCATTTAAAAAATAAAAATAAAAAAATCAACAAATGCTTTTCTTCTTGAAATAATAAGTGAATGTAATTTGATACTAGCATGAATTAGTGATCCTCTAATCCTATTTTTTAATTATGTGGTGCTAAGAAATGCTTCGTGTTACCCACATTCACAATGTCTGTACTGCACCTTAATTCAGAAAAATGGCACCAATAACTAACAATAATCTCTGCACGCATTAGGCTCATTCTGTGACACTGGCACAATCTTATTTTTTGCCCCTTTAATGCATTCAAGTTGTATTGCTTTGACCCACCCAGACTATCCAGTGCTAATTCTCTCTGCTACTGAGGCATGCACTTCCAAATGGAGTAAAGTAGCCCTAATTACAGCTGATGCACTCATTTAATCTCTCTCTTTCTGTGTCTTTCTGCGATTCTCTCCCTCTGCCCCTCTCTCTCCACCGCAGGCAGGAAGCTGCCACGAATCACTTACAGCTTTATCGTTGGATAAGTGGCTGTTCAAATATGAAGCTATTCAGAGAACTCTTTTCAGTACACACAGGTGCTTCCTTTCACCACCACCCGGCCTCTCTCGCTCACATGCGTGCATCAGATACTGTACACAAACTTCCACCTACACACAGATGCGCTCACGCAAACATGCAGAGCACAACGCTACACGCAGAACACCTGCTAGGGTCAGTAACACACACCAATATCACTGGTGCCATGCAGATGTTTGGCTGCCATATGAGGGCACAGGATGTACAGAGGAAAACTGAGAAACTGCTGTTTTCCACAGAATTTCCATTTTAAAATGCAAACTACCACCTTCTTGTTTGCACCAATCAGATACCAATTATATATATACTTATTTCATTAAACATCACTCAGAGCATTTTAGCAGCATATGAAATGCATTTGATTTATTTTCAGCTTTTTAGGCAACACTGTTCCACTGTCCATTTATTTGGAGTTAAGAAAGTTTGTTTCCATTCTTCTTATTATTAAATTTCTAGTTATTATCTTGTCAAGTTCAATTGTCATGGTGTGAATTTGATGCATTGGAGCATCTCTCTGGTATCTTAAAAGCCTTCTCTTAAAATAGGAACTCGGAGTAGCTGTCAAAACTCAGTGCATCCTGTTATTGGAAAGTCAAAGGCAACCCAAACAAACCAATCTTCTTGTATATGCGGAGATTAAATTACAGAGCAAAATGTTCAAAACATGCTCCGGTCATAACTGACAGAATGGATACATTAAAAACAGCCTTAAAATTCCACCTACAAATAATGCTGCATCAACTAGTAGTTTAAATCTAAAAGGATCACTTATTGTGACAAACTGTCACAGAACAGTCACCTGCTTCTACAGTTTCCATTCATTTTTGTTCATCTTCAGTGAACATTTTAGCATTTTCTGTTAATGGTTTTCACTTGAGTATCTTGGAGCAGACTCAGAGCTTTGTTTCCAGAATCAGAGTAGCTTTTAATGACTAAATAGAAACCATTTAGCAGCTGACCAGGACATCAAGATCTGCCACCTAAGGACACTTGGCATGTAACACTGAAGCACAGATTTTAAAAGGAAAATATAATGTTATTTCTGATCTACTGAAAAACTTTTTGAGGTGAAAATATGAGTGTTGTGATTGCAGCTGATTTTGTTGCCCTCAAGTGGCCACAAAAAAAAAAAAGAAAAGAAAAAACTGTTTGTAGCAAAACCAATGGTATGTGCATGACTCTGAGGTGGACTGCTTTGTGCATTGTCCTTCATACCGTATAAGAAAATAGCATGAATAAAATTGTCTTTACTTTTTCAACCTTTGGTTCCCTACAGTATGTGTGCGCATAAAAGGATAATTGCAAAAGCATTAGCATCTTTTCTTTGGTCTCAGCAAAGAGCTTCAACCCTCCAAATGGTTTCAATTAAACATAAACCCTGTGGAATCGCTGTTGATAATTTCACCTTCTTTCTCCAGAAAGTCCTGTTTGCATGCTCAGTAGCCTTTATCTCCTCTGTTTCTCTTCTAACTCCAGTCACCAGGCGCTGCTGATCACAGAGGTCACATCCGATTCCTCCCAGCAGTAATAATTATGACATTCTTATGGAGAGATGAGTGGCCCTTTTGACCTGAGAGTCCCCTTGACAGACACACACACACACACACACACACACACAGACACGTGAGAACGAGAGCAACGTGAGAGGAATTCACTGGTACTGATGACTGAAAGACTTTGGACTGAAGATACATGAAGCAGACACACCAGTGCACATGATACATCTTACATAAATAAAGACACTGATGAGCATCTGTGTGCAGATGAGAACTGGGTGTTTTTTGGGAGGTCTCTGTCTGGGACAGGATGGAGGAGTCAGCACTGTCTGTTTGAGTGCCCCGGGCTGAGTCTTTGTAGGGGACTCAGAAGGGGGATTAGTGGGGATTTAGAGAGCAGTAATTACCCTTGCCCATTGAGGGTTTGGTAATTAAATTACCTTAGCAACCTTGGCACTGCCCAGCCACACAGAACCTCGAAGGTCAAGACAGAACAAAATTTTACATTATGCAAAATTCGCTTTACATTGTCATTTTAAAAAGTACAACAACTGTTAGTAATTATTATGGAACCCGATGTTTCCCTGTGCAGAAATAATGCTTCAGGGAACTCAGTGATAAAGCACTAAATAAGCATTTATTATGAAAATACTTGGTTTCAAGGAGATGAGCACATGTGTTACAGCAGGGACAGCCATTCAGTTTGAGATTGGCCTTACACAGAGAGTTTTCTTTGTACCCTTTCCTGTGTCTTTAGATAAAGACACAGGCAACAAGCAGCTGGGCTGTCCTTTCAGCCTCTGCAGAGGCAAAAGAGAAAATGCCAAACAGAAGGCAGTCAGGTCATCATCCTACAAAAAAGGCTCCACCGAGCCCGACCCTTCTCTATCATGCCTCACCAAACAGACAGGCTTACTAAAAAAAAAGAAAATCCCTCATGCTCACAAATAAACCTTTTTCTCATATATGTCAAAAATGCAAATGGGAACCAATGCTAATCCCTTAATTTTCTGTATGATTAACAAAGTCATCAGAATTAATTATGCTTTTTTTGTGATATTGTCTAAATAGGCAGTGGCTGAGCTCTGTGTGTGCTTGTGTGCTGTGAGACAAGTCATACATTATGTTAAAGTATGCTGTTATTATGATTACTGTGCCATAGCAATTTGAAAGCACTTCAAGTGGTGCGATGTACATTTGAACATGCAACAGAAAAACCCTTTCAAATCTGATACTTCCATCAAGAAGCAATTATATGGTTAACTTCTACAGATAGTTGTGACATGAAGTAGATTAGTGGTTAAGTGAGAAATGAGCTGAGGTTAAAGAGCAGTGGATTTGGAGTGAGACAAAAGAGAGGAAGCGAGGAAGAGGAGAGAGAAATGCGTGGGAGTAGCAGCATCTCCCACACAGGCAGGAGAGTCACGATCAACCACTGAGCAACACTCACTCTTCTCAAACTGACATACAGACGCCAGCAACAACTCCCAAGCAGAAATGCAATCTCCCTTCACATGCATGCTCATGACTATTATTGAGAAGCATTATATATACTTTGCATTAGATTTATGTCAGCACATGAAGCTTGGAGCTTGCCACTAACTGTGAGTTCAGTATTTTATTTCAAAATGTGCTCAGTGTGTCAGCCAACCTTAAGCTGCTTCTTCATGGCTTCTATAGATTCAAAATCTGCAGCCGCATGATGACAACCTAAACCTCCAGCCTGCACTTGCTGCATCAGCATTCGTTAGCCACATATGAATGTGTACTCAAGCACATGCAAGCGACATATACTCAAACACAGACCTACATTCATCAAAAGGAATGGAAAGATCACTGAAATTCATGCACCATGTAACTCATTACCTGCCTTTCCCAAAAGGGAACTTTGATTTTCCTCTATTGAAATTGTGATCACACGCTTCGTAATAGTTTTCTTTTGCACCTTCAAGCTGTATGATGGAGCGACTCTTATCTAAACACCCACCATTGTATTGGTAAACCAAAATAATGATCCGTCTCCACTGCCAAGTGAGGGCAATAGATCAAAGTGACTGAACTAATTCAGTGACTCAGACAAAAGCTTCTGGTGGGTCCTCCTGTGAAAATAAATTGGCCTGAGCACTGAGCTGGTTTATTCCCAGCTACGTCTAACACACTAAACAAAGCATGCACACTAACAAAGCCTGTTCTCAATAAGACAATTTTTCTACAATTATTGTTTAAGATATGAACCCAGTAATAAATACTGTCATGGTATCACCCACCCACTTAATTATTTGGCCATTAAGATGTGCAGTGGCTGGGAGTGAAAGTTGTGCTAAACTGTTCTTCAGGAAGTGATAAAAGGAGGCATGGGTGCCAGGGTGAGTGAGTGACTCACTCTACCCTTATCCTCTTTTGAAACATTTTTTGTGTTACTTTTTGTCAACTAAACATTGAACTGTCAACTTGTCAAGGAACCGCGCCTTAAGACCAAACACTGTGCTCAAATGTCAGGAGTGAATAAAGGGAGAGATGGAGCATCCACAGGTCTGTGGTGAGGACCGTTTCTCATGTGAGAGCTGAGCTGCTTGGCCAACTCCAGGCTCCTTCATTTAGCTGTCGGCCAAACCCTTTAAACATGGTATGCCCAGCACCACACTCTGGACGCCCCTAAATTGTCATCAAAGTGAGCAGAGCGGCTCAGTGACTGACAATATAGCATTTAAAAAAATCTATTCAACATAGTTGCCTCTGCTGAGGAGGTTACGTGATTGGTTGGACCAACCTAGATATAGAGTCAAAAAAATTGTCTTCAGCTTATCCAGTTCACGGTTGGGTCTGGACCGAACCTATCCCAGATGCCACTGGGCAAGAAATAGGGCACACCCTGGACAGATCACTAATCTGTTGCATGGGCAAAAACCACATTTTCATAAATCCACCTTAAATAAGAAAAAGTGGGAAACATCATCTTGATGTTGCCTAAAAATCACAAACGAATGCACGTCCAGATACCCTTCAGGACCCAGAGACTCAATTCATGAAAGGTGTGATAGGAATTTTCACCTTTGGGTATGCAGTCTTGGACTGCTCTTGTTTACATTGTGGTAACTGTCCTTTCAATGACACCAAACAACAAACTTTAACACATCATGATTACAACGACAGTGTTTTACAATTACAGACATATTAAAATAACATTAAACCAAGCAAGAAGAAAGTTCGAAGCCTGCAAAGTCATCAGTGTAACACTTATTATCTCCACAGGGATGCTTAGATGTTAATACATGATGTGGTTAATTGCTTATAATAAATTCTTGATTACATTTTGAGGTATGAAATAATGAAAAATGCAGTTGCGATAGGGTTGTTATGTTTGCACAAAACCCTAAACTGAGCCACGACTGCTTCATACAATCTCTCTCACTCCTCATATTCTAACTGGATGTCATCCAAAGCCTACTCTACTGACAAAAGTTATTAGGCTAGATGTCGACTCTGTCTGCACGCAGATAAAAGCAGTCTGGTTAGATCCGTGCCTTGTTCTGCACAAAAGATAGTTTCCTACATGGCATAACAACTACTCATTAATCAGAATTGAATCTGTCTGTCAAGCACCTGTGTTTGGGATGGAAATGCCGCCTGCCGTATGTCTACTGGGACAGGAGAAGATATTGTACATTAGATGTTCATAATCCCAGACATGACAAGAGGATTTCTTTTTTCTTTTGTTTTTTTAATTTACTATTTCCTGCAGTTGCTGGAAGGAAACAAAGGGAAGCGTGGGGGTATTGGCAGCACTCCAGAACCCAGTCGATCAACACACGTCACATAACTGTACCATTACCTTCCCCTGCAGCCTGCTGGAACATGTAAAGGACAGCTGGTGCCAGATACCCTCTATAGCACCTGATGGGTGTGATGCTATCAACCTGACAGAATTAGGCAGCCTCACAAAGCAATAATTATAACAAGAGATCTTAATCTCAACTGTGTGAATGAAAGAAAAAGAAAAATGTGAGGAAAATTTCCCACTGACATAGGCCCTCTGGAGTCACAACCCCCTACCTATGATCCCACCCGCAGCAGTCACCTTGACAGCGCCCTTTACAGCCCTCGCTACACCAGATGTATTTATCAGTACAGATCTGACAGTCGTGTAAATTCAGTTCACAATCTTATCAGTTTCCTAAAATATGCATTTATCAGAGATCCGAATCCCTGAAAACTTCTTCAGTCAACTGGCAAATCTCACATGCAACACAATTTAAGATGCTGTAGCTTTCCCACTAAAATCCACCTTGCAACCCACCCTGAACCCAGCTCCTTTTTTTTATGCTGCATCCAATTTAATGTCATATTATCTGACTAAGGCAATGTCATATCTGAGAGTAAAAGACAAAAAAATGTAATAGGATAAATATTATATAGGATCTCATAAATCACCATTCTGCTGCTGTGTGAATTAGGGCATTAAAATTAAGAGAGAGGGAAAACAAAAGTAATCACAACAAAAAAGTCATATCTAGCTGAAATTACTTCCCTTGATTGTCACAATTTTTCATCAACACTGATCTGTCTTAATCAAAACAAAGTAGACAATTTCCACTGGAATTATTTGACAAATTATGCACATGCTGTACAGACAAGGGGTTTTCGAGTGATTATGATGACAGATGGTTTCAACAAATATGACAAATCACTGGACATCAGTGGAGAGATTAAACCTGTGCACTGAAAAAAGCTAGGGCCTGTGGAAAGCAATGGTGAAAGATGGAAGAAAAGGGGGCTACGTAAAGTCTTCATTTAGTGTGTTTTTTCTTAATTCACTCTATTCTCTGTAAGCTTCAAATCCACATTTATTCTCTGGCTAAATGGCAAGCCTGGAGGCAGAACCCTGGGACTTTCAGTTTAACCCTAATCTGCCCTAATGGATGCTGGTGAATTGTATTGTTTTAGCAATGAAAATTGAAGCCTTGCTTAGGATCACAAAAGGAGGGAGTGGAGACGCACTCCTTTCAGTCCATCTGAGCTACATGCTTCTCACTTTTTCTCCCTCTCTTTCCTCCTTTATCAGTCCATGGACTGCACTCTGCCACTTTGGATATGTCATGGGCAATAAGGATGAAAAATTGGACCACTCTTTGGGTGTGCAACCGGCACGCTGGCTCCATCCTTCCACCTTCAAATGCCTGGAGGAGGCTGAGCTCCACGCTCCCAAAACAAAATAGGATTTAACAAGGCCAGAATCACTCACAATGCCTCAGTAAATAGCCACTGAACCCTGCCTGGACCATCACTTGCAGCTGAATACAGACTTTAACACAGGAGTGTGGAGTAGCTGGACAGAGTTTGACAGTACAGAGAATATTGTTGTGCTTTGAATTCACCATAAAATGCAAATCTAACAAACACATTGTATCAAAATCATATGCCGATGTCAGGATGACTCAAGCCTGCTTTGCCGCAATAGAAAACTCTGATAGTTCAACACACACTTCAATTAAAGTCAAACTTTTTGATATTCCTACTTTTCATGTCATTCTGAAGGATAATCTTATCCAATTCATGGTCACGGTGGGGCTGGAGCCTTTTGCAGCTGCCATAGCCAGGGTACACCTTGGACAGATCTGTCACAAGGCTAACACAGAGGGACAGACAGTCATTCACACTCACATTCACACCTATGGGCAATTTAGAATCACCTAACCCCACTAACTGCATGTTTCTGGACAGTGGGAGGAACCCAGAGTACCTGGTGAGAACACACACAGACATGGGAAGAACATTCACGCTCCCCAGAATGTTTTTTCTCTGGTTGTCTGTTGTCCAGTTTTGGTGAGCCCGTGTGAATTGTAGCCTCAATTTCCTGTTCTTAGCTGACAGGAGTGCCACCTGGTGTGGCCTTCTGCTGCTGTAGCCCCTCGGCATTAAAGTCTGGCCACGTATATGCTCATCTGCATATAAGTGGTTATTTGGGTTATTGGTTCCTTCCTATCAGCTCACAGTCATTCTCCTCTAATCTCTGACATACAGTGAACCAGGTGTTTTTACCTAGAGAACTGCTCCTCATTGAATGTTTTCTAAAATTTCAGACCAAAATGTGTAAACCCAAGAGATGGATGTGCGGGGATAATCCCAATAGATCAGCAGTTTATGAAATTTTCAGATCACCCCATCCAGCACTAACAAGTATGCCACATTCAAATTCACTTTAAATCACCTTTTTTCCTCATTGTGATACAGAATTTGAACTTCAGCGGGTTGTCTTTACCATGTCTACAGGCCTAAATGTGTTAAGTTACTGCCATGTTGCTGCCATTAGAGGCACAGCTGAACAGATGGACTTAAAAAAGTGGCTCGTGAGTGTATGTTTACATTAACATAATTGTCTTTTACTGTCTGATCAACAGTAAAAAATCTTGGTGACATTTTTCTAGTTAATGCCTTACCTGAATGATGTTAAGACCAGACCAGCATGCTTCAAATACCCATTAACAGCTCCAGGTGGTTAACTAGCATGAGGGACATGCACACATGGCTAATTAGCACATCATAACATAATGCTTAACTATTATTACTCATCCTATATTTACACACCAGCTGTTTACACCAACACAAAGCATTTTCTGGATTGTAATTTGATGACAAAGCTTGGCTTTGGCTAATGTACCAGCATTGTCCATGCGGTTAGCGGCAGCAACAACAGGATCCCTGTGTTTCTCAGACACAGCTTCCACACAATCCTCTCTGTCTACATTCATACACTGAGCTGCAGCATTAAACTTCTACAAAAGGTTTTGAAATGCCTGCAGTTTTTTTCCCCCCTGGAAATCAAACCTCAACAACCTTCTTTGTTGTTGCAGAATTTTTCCTCAGCTCAGAATACTTTTAAGTGCAATGCCTCTGCTGTTACTAAAAATAAATAAATCACACTAATGAGCAATTCAATTCAATTTTACAGAAAAAAGAAAAAAAATCCAAACTGCACGCTGTGCATGTGGCTTTCACATGTTTTCATATTAGAGCTCAAGTGGGCATGTGTTTATATGGAACAACAAATCTCATGTTTTTCTCTGTATGTATGCACAGAATGAATCATCCTGTTTTCATTTTTGTCCTGAGAATGTGGCTCATATGTATAATGTATAAGCGTGGTCTAATTTGTGATTATAGACCCCTCTCCTATTGGGTCAAATCAATACGTTATTTGACCCATATGTATTGGACCCATAAATAATGCATGCCACAGTGTGGCAGGAAAAAAAAATCAGCTTAAGTGACAGCTCACTAGGTTTCTCTTCAGTGCATCGTAACAGTGGGTGCATCTATAAATTAGTCCTCAGAGGTCATAGCAGACTTGTTTATTTCTATTCATATATTCAAAGGCTCTTTTTTAGCTTTACTCTGCTTTCTGCCTGGGAATGTTCCAGTCAAATAAGCTTTAATTAACTTGCTATTACAGGTAACTAAGCAGCTTGAGCATCTCTATTTGTAAATAACTTTCCATGCACGTGCTGTTACCTTTTTATCCAAGCAGATTGTGTTGACACATCATTTTCCATCATCATGCCTACCATCTGAAGCATACATCTAATTATATTTATTCTAATATTCAAAATTTCCCATTAAGCTGTCATTTCAATTGCTATGTATTTAGACCCCACCTAATAAAATTTAGGGTTGTAAGGCAGTGTTGCAAACATGTTAATGACTAAGGAAAAGAATGATATTCCCCTGGGGCTGATGCATTTTACGGTTCATTAAGTCTACTTAATGACATGTAAAAGACGAACAACATAATATTCACCATCCCAGAGCAATAGAGCAATAACACAGCACAATAAAGTAGGTTTAAATTAATTTTAAATGGTCACTATGGGGAGACTGGCATGTTAAATTCATAAATGTGAAGTCAGATGAAAAGTGGGGCCAAGAACGAGTAAGACAGGGACCCACGGGAAGCTAGGAGTCATTTCTGTCACAAATAAATATCAAACTACTTAAAAATTAATTGAAAAATTAAATGACTTGTAGTTGATTTTAATAGTTAACAGACCTGCTGGCTCCATAAAAATGCAAGGTAATGGAGGGAACAAAATGCACTCTGACCACAAATGCATCTTATTCTGTGAGTAGTGTACAGCGTTTGAGTCATTGCTCAAATAAAGTAATATACTGTGCATTACACAACAATATAAACCTGAGGCTACACAATACAGTGCAACACAAATCACTATCCTAACAAGCACACACATATGATCTTTCTTTTGGTGCGAACATGTGAACAAACACAAAACAAAGCTGAAAACCAGCAACAAAATCCATTACTCTGGGTTCTTTGCTAGCTTTGCGTTAGCATGTTGTCTGTGGCACGTTTTAGGAAAAGTGGACCCAAATGCCGACTCTTTAGATTTAATAAAAAAAAGCAAACTTTTTTGTTAGGCTGAGGTACGGTCCAAAGAAAATGCAAAATGCTTAGGGAAACAGCAAAACCAAAAGCAGGCAGGGAAGAACAAAGTCCATAAACTCCAAAGAAAATGCAGGAAGCGTGAAAGGGAAGGTGACACATTCTGACAAAGGTCAAAGGGTAACAGAAACACAATGAAGACTAATCAGGGGCATGTGACAGAACTGGGGAACAACGCATGGCTGAAACTAATTAAGGCACTGAGACAAAGTGAATCTAAATATAAGGAACAAGTCAAATGAAACGGGGAGCAACTAGTCGCCCCCTCGTGTCTGTTTAGCTAAACAGACACAAAGACAGGAACCAAAAGGATGCTGGAGATGCTAGAAAAACTAAACCAAACAACAACTCAAAGGCAACACAAATCACTAAGAATCCTGGAAACAATACCCAATGTATTAATGTAATACAAAAATAGCAAAGAACCAGAAAGCTATAAACTAAGAATGAAAAACCTGACAACTGTAACCAAAACAGAGAATGCTTAATAATAGACAGGAATACAAAGTCCAACAACACAAAACTTTAATGACAAAAAGAAACTAGGCTACACAAGAAACTAAATACTAACCTGAGAACAGAAGAAAAAAACAAAACAAAACAAAAAAACAAGAAAATAATACAAAACTCAAAATTCAGGCACAAAGCCCGGGATCCATGACAGTCTGTGCAGACCCTTGTTAAGAGTGTTAGCGGTATAATGCAGTTGTTTCTGTTCTAGATGCAGTTTGCACTTTACCATAGTGCTTCTGCCCTTTCATAAGCTCTCAGGCCTATGAATGGCCTGCAGGAGAAGATATCTTGCAGTCATAACTTTTTGTTTGGCTTCATTATTGGGCATTATGTAAGTTATCGTTTGACAGGCTACCTGAGGTGATAAATGTAATAGCTTAAATAAATCCCATTAGTAAGGCATTTTGGGAACTTTGCAAAAAGTCAGCCTTTTCTGTTCTAAAACAACACGGAGGGAAAATAAATTGCAGGGACAAAGAAAGACAACACATCTGCTTTGAATTTAAAACCTTGCAATAATCAGATTTCACCATGGGGCAGGTGAACTGAATCTAGAAAGTACATGCAGATAAGTAAGTCTTTCTTCTGCCACTGTTTATTGTTCATCCAGCTGATGTTAAGGTGACAGCTATTCGTTATCGACGGACCGTTTTCACACACAATTGGTCATATTCAGCGAATGGCCAGTGGGGATGAGCGATGTACTGGATAACCAGTGCAGAGAGCAGCTGGGGATCTCCTCCCAGCAGATGCTGCCTGTTGAAGAGGTGTGGGAAGATTTCCAATACAGCTCTAGAGGGGGATGATGTCGAGGTCAGAATGCTGTCTGCACTCACTGTCGTAATTTTGTCTCACAACGTTAAAAATACAATCTTTTGAATGGGATACGATTAATTGATTTCAGTGCGACAAAAAAATAGTTATTTAATACATTTCTTCAGTGAATTACTCTAGTGTCATCTGATAAAAATTGAAAATAATAAACATACAAACTGACAGATTAAGTGACAATCATGATTTGTAGCCATAGTTGGAGATGATGGCAAGCTGGGATTTTGCTCTTGTAATTTAAATTAAACCCATAATTGGATAAGCTCATAATAGCTACATTTATCCATTTGTGTGATGTATCAAGAATTTCCAGATTCCAGTGCTTCATGTCACAAACACTGAGCCACCACTGAGGGTTAAAATATAGTCATCCCCAACACAGCGCTCACTACACCTGCTTTAGCAAGTGTTTAAATCAGGTGTAGCATCCAGGCATCCATGAAAAACAGGATTTGTGAGTAAGTAAGAAGTAAGCTGACTGGGTTGTTGACATCTCGTTCCATCCATCCATTTTCTTCCGCTTATCCTATTCAGGGTCGTTGGGGCGGGTGTGTGTGTGTGTGTGTGGGGGGGGGGTAAACATCTAGTGTTGAAGATGAATTCAAGCTGTGACCTTCAATTTCAAAAAAAATTTC
>VUQK01011233.1:10816-21955 GCA_015106715.1 Bujurquina vittata
TGAAACATCATTCTGGTATAAATTCTGCAGAATTAACCGCATCTTCAATCTCATTGTACATTCTGTATAATGATAATAAAGACATTCTATTCCATTTTATTCTGTTCGATTCGATTCCATCTTGTTTGGCTGTATTGATGGCATACTTTACTGTATTTAAAATATATATCTTTAAAATCAAAATGCACCTTTTTATTTAAAATTGGTGTGTTTTATATGTATTAAAACATATACAAAATATAAGTCTGCATATTGCTATATATAGAAACACACACTCAAAAGGTGTTACAACATACAAATATTATAGATAATAAATATTTTGCTTCTTATAGTAAGTAAATAAATATGTCATCCACATAGTTTATTGCATCTTTCAGTTAGGGTCTGTCATTTAATCTGGTATTATCTTAATAATGCTAAATAATCTGTTGTCTATTTTAAAGCAAGTTAGGTTAGAAACTGTTCTTGACTCATCAGATCATCTCTGTATTTCAGTAAAGTGTACTTTATAACTCTGTAAAGAATCAAAATGTACTTACTACAAGAAGAGTTGATGTCTAATGGAAAAAAAATACCCCACACCTATCCAAATTTGAAAGAACATATAGACCATAAAATATATAGGCTAAACATATTTTAATTTACATTTTTTGATGTTTCTATAGTAATATTACTTTGAAGATCACTTCTGTTGGCCTAAGTCATTTTTTTAGGTTTTTCAGAAAATACATAAAACTGAACCAAGTATTGAAGATATGATAATTTAGACAAAAATCATTTTCCTTAAAAAATAACTCCGGCCATTATTTTAGGAGGGTGACGTTACAGTGAGTTAATATGATGTATTTTTGCTTCCGTCAAGGGGGCAGTTGTAACACTTTGACTTCTTGCATTAAAATGAATATTTTAGACTTATTAGTGAATATATATCAACTGTACTCTTAGTGCAAATATATATATGTTCCTTCCTTTTATCAAAAGATGACTTGTATATTTAGTGTATTCTGTGAGTCATGAAGAAAAATGTAAAAAAGTTAAAATTACCCTCCATCTCCCCTATTTAAGATGGCCTACACTACATACTCTTTAAACAACTCCCTTCATTAAAAATTTTGAAGCAGTATAACATGTCATAAATTAAAATAGGAAGTTAAAGCTGTTCTACGGTTGTCCATGAATAAAACCCTACACATAAACGGATTTACACATTGCATGTGATGAAATGAGAGTAACAGCTTTTAACTATGTTTTAATCTGTGTTTTTCCAACAGCATCCCTGCAGGAGACATTGCAGTAACTGGCACTTCTTACCTTAGATTATTCAGCAGCTGGATTGGTCCCGGAGCAGATGCTAGACCTCAGATTTTCAGATGTTTTGGTCCAATTTCTTTGCAAGCTGAGGGTTCAGGAGTGTTTCAGCAGGTTCCCTGGCAGTACCAGCAGGTACGGACCCGGAAGAGAGGCACAGAGTATCAGCCCAAGAACATCAAACGAAAACGAACCCACGGCTGGATCAAGAGGATCAGCTCACAAGGAGGCATTGAAGTGATTCTACGGCGGATGTTGAAAGGACGTAAATCGCTCACACACTAAAGGTGTTGCAAGATTTGACTTTAAAGAAACAGACGTTGGTTCTTATATGCTGGAGGTGCTCAGCATACAGCAAAGAGCTTGTGTATTGGGTTAACTGGTGTGATACTGGGTGTGGTTTGGGTCTGACAGTTCCACAGTATCACTCTTGAAAAGAGAGTGGAAAAGTGCCCAGCAGTTTCAGCCACCCAGTCTGGTCAGGCCGGTAGTTTTGGTCAGAATCATGACATGTTGGCACATTTATGTTTTCCTTTTTTTTCCCTTTTGATTAAAAAAAATGTTACTATAATAAAAATTATTTCCAAAATCAGCATGATGAAATCATCAGGTCTCTTCTCTCAGTTTTTCCTCGTTCAGAATGGCTTTGGATAGTCGCTCTACACGTAATGATGATCATCTGCAGCAGTCTCGTCTTTGGTTTAACCAGTTAAACCGAGTTTTTACTGTGATATTTGGCGCCACCTGCTGGCTAATCAAGTTGGAAATTAACGGGGTTGTGGTTTATGAAGTCTTCTAGTCGGGTACCTAAGCTGTTGGACAAAAAGAAATTTTTTTTTGTGTAATTTTGCTTCTGTACACCACCACAGCACTGGCACAGACCTTTAATGAAATAATCAACATGTGACTGAGGTGCAGACGTTCAGCGTTAATTCAAGGAGTTTAGCAAAGTATTGCATTAACTGTTTAGAAACTACAGCCACAGTCCACCATTTTCAGAGGCTCAAAAACATCAAAAGGGCCTGAAAGCACAGAAGACAACTAAAGTGAAGGACAAAATGATCTAGCCAAGTTATGAACTTGCTCAACAAGGTAGATTTGTTATTGTTGAGCTCTACAATCAAGACACACCATGAATGTAAATACAGAGTTCATAATAAGGTAACAACCACTGATTACACTCAGGAACAGAAAACATCTAAAAGAGCCTGCACAGTTCTGGATGAACGGCACAAATGAAACCAAGATAAACTGGTACCAGAAAGATGGGAAGAGAAAAGTATGGAGAAGGAGAGAAACAGCTCATCCTCTGAAGCATATCAGATCATTATGGACATGTGTGCGTGTTTAGATTGTCCAATAACCTTGATCCTCTGAAAATTAAAGAGTGTATAAAAACATTTGTACCTCTTAAACAAATGCATTACTTATGTTAAACTCCTTGAATTAAAGCTGGAATTTTGCACTTTGGTCATATTTTGATTGTTTTAAAATCCACTGTGGTGGTGAACATACAAAAAAATATGGTATATAAATACTCCTGGACCTAACTGTAGAGTTTAGTTTTACCAGGCACAGTTCTAAATCTACAGATTTTCATTTGGGAAATTATAACTAAATTCTAAAACTAGGCAAAAATGCTGGAGATGAGAAACACATAGTCATGTAGTTTTTAATTTTTTTTCTTTTTAATTAAGTCTATTTTTTGCGTCTTAGTAACTGGATAATAACTAGAAAATCAGGCCAGGTTTGTGTAGGTCTATTACGCATTCGCGTTGTGGCCAATCAGTATGTTCCCTTCTCTCGCTCTCTTTACACAGCTGCCTCTGTTCAGCCAATGACGTAGCCTCACTATCAGGAGAGACCCGCCCTCTAAGAGACGAACAACAAATATGGAGTGTTGAAGTAGTAGCAAGTTGGCGGTCAAAGGACACTGAATTTCAGGGTTTATTTTGTATTTACACGAGTGACAGTTTCCAAACTGGTTGAAGGGACGTGATGCAATCATATTATACGTAGTTTATCTTTTGTAGCAGACGCTGTCGAACGGGTCAACACTTCGATATCTTGGCCACGACAAAAACAACAAGGTTTAGTGGCTAGCTAGCTAAAAGAGTAGCATCTGCTGGTCTTCACCCTCGCCGTGCTTAGCTAATTAACCAACGAAGAGCACGAGTCGGACAGAAATGGAGAAGGTTGGCTCATAGATGTTTCATTCCTGAGTTCTTTAAGTATAGGTGATAGTTGCTTTTCGTTGACTTGCTTATCTTTTAGCAAGTAGGATATGCTGCAAATAGTCTGTGACATTACTAATACGTCATCTTGATAAATGTTATGGGCAAGAGTTGTTTGTGAAACCTACTGAAGCCATAAGTATGTGGCAGTGTATGTGTGCCACGGGTGTAGTTACACGTAAGTGTTTATGCTCTTATTTTTCTGTTCTGTGTACAGAGAGACTTCCTGAAGGGACTGCCCGTCTACAACAAAAACAACTTCACCAGGTTCCACGCAGACTCTGTGTGCAAAGCCTCAGTGAGCGATGCTTGTGTTTGTCTTTATGCTGAAATGTTCTCATTGTGTAATTTAAGCTTCAAGGAGGTTTTGTCGCGTGGTGATGCCACTGTTTATGTCTGAGGGTGTTTAGTCATTGATAGACTTAACTTGGATCTCAATATTGTTGTCGTAGAACCGTCGACCATCTGTGTATCTTCCAACTCGGGATTATCCATCAGAGCAAAGTACGTATACACCAAGTGAATGACCTCGAGGCTTTTGACTTATTTCTCAGACTGATACATTATGGACTAGTTGTAGATTTATTGGCATCTGCTTACACTATCTTGCCAAAATTATTCACTTACCAATCCAAATCATTGAATTCAGGTGTTCCAATCACTTCCATGGCTAGAGGTGTATAAACCAAGCACCTACGCATGCAGACTGCTTCTACAAACATTTATGAAGGAGTGGGTCGCTCTTAGGAGCTCAGTGAATTCCAGTTGGTATTGCAATAGGATGCCACCTGTGCAGCAAGTCAAGTCGTGAAATTTCCTCATTACTAAATATTCCACAATCAGCTGTGAGTGGTATTAAAACAAAGTGGAAGCAGTTGGGAACAACAGAAACTCAGCCATGAAGTGCTAGACTGAGGCACACAGTGTGCAGCGGTCACCAACTTTCTGCAGAGTCAATCGCTACAGACCTCCAAACTTCATGTGGCCTTCAGAGCTCAAGAACAGTCCACAGAGCGCTTCATGGAATGGGTTTCCATGGCTGAGCAACTGCATCCAAGCCTTATATCACCAAGCACAATGCAGATGTAAAGCACACTACCACTGGATTCTAGAGTAGTTGAGACGTGTTCTCTGGAGTGACGAATCACGCTTCTCTGTCTGGTAATATGATGGATGGGTCTGGGTTTGGCGGTTGCCAGGAGAACGGTACTTGTCTGACTGCACTGTGCCAAGTGTAAAGTTTGGTGCAGGGGGCGATTATGGTGTGGGGCTATTTTTCAGGAGTTGGGCTTGGCCTCTTAGCTCCACTGAAAGGAGGAACTTAATGCTTCAGAATACCAAGACATTTCGGACAATTTCATGCTCCCAACTTTGTGGGAACAGTTTGGGGATGCCCTCTTCATGTTCCAACAAGACTGCACACCAAAGGAAGGTCCATACAGACATGGATGAGTGAGTTTGTTGTGGAAGACCTTGACTGGCCTGAACAGAGTCCTGATCGGAACCTGATAGAACACCTTTGGGATAAATTAGAGCGGAGACTGAGCCAGGCCTTCTCGTCCAACATCATTGTCCTACCTCACAAATGTGCTTCTGGAAGAATGGTTTAAAATTCCCAATAAACACTTCCAAACCTTGGGGAAACCCTTCCCAGAATATCTGAAGCTGTTATAGCTGCAAAGGGCGACATCATATTAAACCCTGTGGCTTAAGAATGGGATGTTACTCAAGCTCACATATGTCTGAAGGCAGATGAGTGAATACTTTTGGCAAGACTGCATATGATATCTGATATGCTGCAATATTAAAAGTTTTTGTTTTCACTTAATATAATGCACAAAGAGATGCTTAAATTTAGATATGCTGTCATCACATAATTTGCCCAGCATAGTGGTCTGGCTCTGCTGTTTTTGTTACCCTCAGCAGTATGCATCAGAACTGAGTACATAGTCGTGTGGTGTACATATTTATGTATTTAAAGATGATTTGTTGACACACTGTCGAAATTCTTTTTACTCTGTAAAAAAAATTGGTGTCCTCATCTTCCCCAAAAGTCATCTACATACACACACTAAACACTCTTTTAATATTATGCTTTTCTACATTTTTTGCATCTTGTATGTTTGTATCTCATGATGGGCTCATCTGTGTTTTTGTTCTTCAGTCATTGTCACAGAGAAGACAAACATCTTGTTACGATATCTTCATCAGCAGTGGGATAAAAAGGTATACCTTTTAAATATAGTTCATCTAATTGAGGAGACAGTTTGTAATAATTATGTCTGTGACAGTAGATAATGTCTGTGTTGCGGGTCAGTTGTTAATGTCCTTTTCCTTATTCTTTCAGAATGCGGCAAAAAAGCGAGAACAGGAACAAGCAGAGGGGGAACACACGGCGCCGCCGCGAAAAATCGCAAGAACAGACACCAGAGAGCTGAATGACGATTCATAAACTACTGGGCTGTCGATTCTCAAAGTAGAGACTGATCTACTCAGACAAAATGCACAAGCTGATGCAAAATACATGCTTTCAAACACAGGCCTTACAGCAGACACACAGTTTGACATGTTTCAGACTTCAGTTGTCAAGTTGGTCATTATATTTGCACTTGACTTTAGAGTTCTTCCTAAACCAAAACCCTTTTTCTCCTCAGTTTATTCACTGCTTTCACACATTTTCTTCACTTCTACTTTTTTTCCCCCTTTTCATAGCAGTCTTAAAAATATCAAACATCTACCTCCTTATTGCTCAGTCCCTCTGCTTTTCTTTCACTTATACCCATGCAGTTTTTTAAAACATTTATTTTTAAATGCCAGAACAAAAAAAATTCATTGCTTTTCTGTGTCCCTTAAAGGTTTACAGATGCAGTAAGTCACACATATCTGAAATATGCATGTGCTGATGGGATGACCTTGTGGATATTTCCGAATCAGGAACTTTCAAGTTTTGAATTAAGTATAAACAGCAGTCCTTTAAATGTTATTTTAGGTAATCTTTTTAGGGTTTATTTTCATTAGCGTAAGTGGAAATAAGAACTTCATCACAGGTTTTGATGTAATGTTTGATTCAGAGTTTTTTTTTTTTATGAGCAGTTTTGCAGAAAAAGATGAGTACTCGAAGAAATGATTGTTTCCTCCTGAGGAAGAATAATATAAAGATTTATTGCCTTATGTGGAAGCGAGTGTGTTTCCACCTGCGTTTTAGGGTGCACCTTGGTTTACATTGTGTTTCAGGAAGATTAATCACTGCAGAGTTGAATGGACTTTGGTGAAAGAAAACATTCAAGCCAATATTTATACTAGAGGATGCAGTTTTTTTTCTTTTTTGTACAGATTTTGTAGCCAAAATCTCAGTTGGCTTCTTAGTACTTCAACACTTGGATCTTTGTAATGGCACCATTAGCGCAGTATTTTAATGATAATGTGTGTAAATTTACACTTTAGCCATACTAATGTTCTGGTGTTTTGGAAGGACTGCTGACAGTCCTGGCTGTAAATGTGTGTCATTCTCTTTTGTTTAAATATGTCAGTCGTTTCAGTCATGTTTTTGGATCAGCAAGGCTCGTCCGCACATTGCGTTTGCTGCATGTAAAGTGTGACACTCCTCCTGAGGCTCTCAAAATCTTATATATTTCTACAGTGTGTATATTTCAATTCTTCTGACCTTTTTTTAAAAATATTTTTTAAATCAGGTAATAAGACAGGGACTTACTCCAATTTTGTCTTCTCCAAGCTAGCTGTAGTTATTGTTCACGTTTAGCCAACTTTTCCCATTATGCTGTAGGGATACAAGCTAGAGTTTAATTGAAACAAAAGTATTGAACTCATTTATTGAGTTTTGAACTTTTCTAATACTTTTTGAAAATTCTAACCTGCTGCAGTGCACACCAATCAGCCACAAAATTAAAAGCATCCTAATGTCTTGTAGACCCCGCTTGTGCTGCCAGAACAGCTCAACCGTCTGGAGTTTAAAGGGTGGGGTCAGTGCCTTTGCTTTACTGTTTGACCAGAAGCAAGTGCTGTCCTTAACCCACTCACCTACTTTGTTCAGATAGCCACTTTCAGAAAAAGTGGGTGGTGTGTGTCACACGAGTGCCCAAGGTTTCCAGCAGGAGATAAGATGACGAAGATGCTGTGCTCTTCATCCTTGTGGCTTTAATATTGTGGCTGGCTGGTGAATGTTTATATTAGCTGCTTTGCAGGTCTGTGCAAGGAGAATACACACTGTAGATTTCTCAAGTACTACTTTAAATTAGAGACGTGCAGTGTTTTATTTTCTTTAGCTTCATACAAAACTGTCACCTATTTATGTCATATGATTTGTATTCCATCACTTCAGTTTATTTTCCTTTGAGTTTGTTGTACAGTTGTGTTGTCAGTTTCTGATGTTCTTGTACAGATTGCGCTATGACACAGTAAAGACAGCAACTCAGTAATTGGCTTCCATTCTTTGCATGAAACTTAAGAAACTTTGCTCTTCTTTTGTAGCATGTATCCATATACATACAAATAGGTTTGAATTATGCAACAATTTTGACATTTTTCTTTATAACTTAGCACTTGAAAGCTGCACCGTTAATAGTATGATTGTACAAAAGAGTGCACTCGTGGCCACTTTATTAAGTACACCATTTTAGCACTGGATCAAACATTTTTGACTTCAGAGCTGCCTTAATTCTTCATGGCACATATTCAATAAGGTGCTGGAGATTTTGGTCTACACTGATGATGTCACACAGTTGCTGCAGAGCTGACAGCAGCACATCTGTGTGATGAAAGTCCCGTTCCACCACATCCGAAAGGTGCTCTATTGGATTTTCAATCTGGTGAACGTGGGGGCCATTTCAGTACAGTGAACTCACTGAAATGTTCAAGAAACCTGACTTCCAGCACCAGATAATGTGAACATTGTAGCTATAAAGGGATGGTAAGCATGCGTTCATGTTGCTTAACCAGCTAAACAGGTGTACCTAATAAAGTGAGCAGCGGATGTATGTGAGTGTATAAGCCCTCCATTCAGCGAACAAATTGAGCCAGCCGCATAGTCGCTCATACAGTGATATTTATTAACCGCTTTATTTCTTGATGGATGTTTATTCAAGTGAGATTTATTTGCATCAAGGAAGTACATTCACTAATTTATGTAGTAAAATAATTCATAGAAAATAAAAGTTAAGAAAAATAGAATATTTTTCATGGTCACAGTGAATAAATCTGACCTATTGCGGAGGAATACAATGGCTTTGAAAGTGCTTCATAACTGAAGAAAAAAGACATGATGGAGAAGTAATGCATGCACATGATGCAACATGCATTTTATACAGGGATTAAAGTGAAAGAATGTCCTCTGACAAAAGGGCTCGTTGGTGACAAAGTGCTGGAATTTGAAAAAAAAAGATCCTTCACATCAATATAATGTGTTCTGGAACTTTTGAAAACCACTCATGCAGTATTTGAACCTTAATTAAAGGTTATTTAAGCTCCGTCCAAGGTGTTACACTTACTGTACATTTTTACATGGAAGCTAGATAGTCAAGTGTTAGATAGATGCAGTGTAATGTTTTGTGAGAAGTACGTTGCATCAAGCGTGAAAAAGTCCAGTCCTCACTGACTTTACATGTGCTCCCCGTGACTAACGTTCTCCTACAATTCAGGTGCATCAGTATCTTGTCTGAGCAGTTGTATGTTGCTCTCCTCTTTATAATAATACACTGGTTTGGCTGATCGTTTATTAAGTCTTTGAGTTGGAGTTTTCTAAATCAGTCAATTGTTTTGATTCTCCTTTATCGGACTCAGTCGAGGGTAATTCCTCTGAGGAGGTGTTTAACTCAACCCTGTTGGGTTGAGTGTTAGCAGCCTGGGTGGTTGGCTGTGTCCCATTTGCACACACCACAGTACCCTCCGACTTGCTGAAACTGAACAGCTTCCCAGGACTGAATGTCCGGTTGGGGGATTGTGACCTCTCCTGGCCACTAAGGGGAACTGAAGAGGTCACCGTTGACCCTGGATTGGCTCCAGCTGCCACTGCTGGCTCCTTTTTCACCTCAGGTGACTTCAAGAACTTCAGAAATCCAGGGAGCTTTGCTTCGCCTCCGGTTGGGGACTGTGCCGGGGAGCGCGAGGTGCCGGAGGAGAACTTCCCCTGGAGAGGAATGATCTGCTTAAGCTTCATCACATTGTTATTTCCCAGAAGAGAGCTTGGTCTCTTGGGCTTGTCCCCTGCCTTGTTTCCTTGTGTTTTGTCGTGGTGGTGCTGGTGCTGGGTGTCTGCCTTATGGCAGTCACTCTCCTGACGGGCCTCAGCCTGCAGCTCAGCATGACGCTGAAGCTCTTCTTCTTCACGCCGGCGTCTGAGCTGCTGTTGGAAGTGTTGCTGGGCCTGCAGCTCATGCTTCTAAAGGATTTTGAAAATAAAGATACAGAAAGGGAGAGACAGGAAGGAACCAGAAAGAAATAAGAGATCTGCTGAAGGAGAAAGAATACTCTTCTGATAAGAAAACTAGCAGGTGAGGTTATCAGGGGTATTTATACTAGATTTTCTAACAAACAAACACGTACAGTTACTCCTCAGTTTCAATCAGAAAAGGCTGTACCAGTGTACATTTTAGGATAATGATCACCACAAGGTAAAGGGGCACAAATGCATAAATATGCAACAACATGATACAGTGTGCAGCCAACAGCAAGCCTTACGTTGGCCGAAGGTCTTTCAAGCTATCATACAGTTATACCTTGAAAGCTTCCCTTCGTCGGTACTCTAGCTTGGCCATCTCTTCTGCTACCCAGCCAGGGATATCAGGGATGGCAACATGGATGATGTACTTTAGGAGGATTGCAAAGTGCTGTAAACCACCAAGACCACAAAGGGACACTCTCAACACAGAGTTACATGAAGGCATAACAGCATTCTCCCCACCAACCTCCCACCTCTCTGTAATATTTCTAGGGTATGACACACCATACAAATACCCAACACTCTTGTGAGGTTTGGTGTTCTTTAATGATCAATGGAGCAATAATTTGATTTTACAAAATCACAATAAAAAACACATGCATTGTCTACTCAAATATACAAAAAAGTTATTTTCTACATTTACTAAAAGAATTAAAGAAAAATCAAATCTACATGACAGCAAATACCTCCAGTAAGACGATGGAGATGATGGTCATTTCAGGACTGAGCCAGGGGAACAGACGCTGAAGCTGCCCACACTGTCCAATCAGATAACAGTTAACTATGATGGCTATCACGCCCATGGCTTCCATTGCAGTCTGTCAACACACACACACAGAGATATTTACATGTTATCAGATGCCCCCGCTATGCACACAGTAGCCTCGAGGCTTTCCTGGCATTTTTCAAAGCATGACACACCGACCTGCCATTGTCCGATGTTCTCCACTCTCTGACCAAACGGTCTCTGCAGGCCGGTGCAGAGCTTCAGGGCGTCGCTGCGTATCTCAATGATGTTGTTGATAAGGGCGCACATAGCCGCCAGGGGAAATGCAGAAGAGAAAAGCACCACATAGCCAAACTGAATGAACATCTCCTGGTAGTCCTGAAGTGTGTCCTGTTGGGGTTAAATTATCATTAAGC
>VUQK01011233.1:21975-33717 GCA_015106715.1 Bujurquina vittata
GGTTAAATTATCATTAAGCAACAAAATGTGTATTATGTCTAAAATTATTTCTATGGGCACACATGAATTTAAGTGTAAATGACTTTGTAAATACATTTTGGATTTAGCTCGTAGTCCCACCTCGTACGTCTGCATACAACTCTCAATCTCAGCTTGGGTCAGAGTGACGGTTTTTGGTTCTACTGGGGGATCAATCCACGATTTCTTGTCATCATTGCCCTCGCCCACATTCCTTCTTCTCTGACAAATGGAGTCGGAGTCCTTCGGAGAGGGGATGGTGGAATTCTCTTTGGTGTCCTGCTAAAGCAAATATTAGACTGCTACTCCAGTAATTCTATAGCATTGCAGTGCATACCTTAATTGTGATCTGCTAGTGTGGATGAGTTAAGTGACACTAAACAGTCATTGTATCACATTATTCACAAAAACAGCACAGTGTAAATATTAAAGACCTTTGCTATGACAATTATTCACTCATTTTGCATTTAAAAGTCAGCCAGCAAGACTGCAAAGCAGCAATGAGGTATGATAAACAATTAAATTAAGCACACCACATACTTGAGACAGGGCTTCACAATCACTGTCTTCATCACAACTATCAAAAATACTACATGGATCCATGCCCTCCTCCACCAGCGTGGGACTGTCCTCTAGTGAGCTGTCATCCACTGCCTGCGTTTCCGTGGTGACATCCTGGTAGTCGACCCTTTCGGTGAAGCTGACTTTACGTTGCTTCATGGCGCTGTCAGTCATGTCCCACTCTTCCTCTGTCAGCCTGAATCCTGCTTTCAGATCCCCTCTTCTCTTCGGCTCTGGGTTACCGTTTGCACTGTGACTGACAGGAATCCCTCTGGGACCCAGAAAGGAATAGGATGTCATTGAGGCTTGAGCCTTTCCCAGAGCCAGGCGGCCATATTTGAGCATGATGGCTTGGAGTAGCTCCCACAGCACTTTTGGGGTGAATACACCGAGCTTGTTTTGCTCATACAGGTAAGGCTGAAGGACCTCTTTGATGTTCTGTAGGAACTGGCGGAAAATCAGTAGAGTAGCTAGCATCTGTGAGGAGAAGGACAACATCTGTTACTGTGCTGAATGTAAGAATGTCAGAAAAGAAAGATACGGTCAATTTTTAAATAAAAAAAGAGGGTGGATTCAAACCCTGAACCTTCTTGCTGTGAGGCAACAGTGCTAACCACTGTGCCACTGTACTGTTCTAAAGTTATATTTATTCATTATATACTTAAAACAGCCATTAATGTATTGTTTTTAAAAAAGCAGCAAACTGAAACATCTTATTTCCACATCCTGACTTAAATGCACATGAACACACAGAGGACTGACTTCCCAACTACGGAAATGGGCTCATCTGAAAAGCCCCAAAATGCAAAATAAAGTATGGAGCTCATGTTAGCTTAATTAGATATCTGTCTGCAGCTGATAAAAATTATTTGGTTCATCAGTTTGGTTGACAAAGTTGCTGGCAAAGGTAACGGTGTGCCCAAAAATGATACACACTCCCCTCCAAAAGTGCTGGAACAGTGAAGCCAATTCCTTTATTTTTGCTGTAGTTTATTCTTGCAGTTCAGCTGATAGCAGCTTTTGTCTGAAGCCACCCACTTTTCAGCAAATGCATCACTGGCGTACAAAGTTAACAGATGTGGAACAGGTAGACCGAGGAAAACAACAGCAGTTGATGACAAACATTGTAAGTGCTGTAAAGAAAACAACCCCTAAAACAACTGTTAGTGAGATCAGCAACAACCTCCAGAGGGCAGAAGTGACGGTATCACGACCTACTGTAAAGTACAGAGGCTTCACCAGAAGATGCAGAACTGTAATGAGCAAGAATAATAGGAAGGCCAGGCTGGAATTTGCTAAGAAGTACAAAGAGAAGCCTCAGAAACTCTGGGACAAAGGTTTATGGACTGATGATACAAAGCTTTCCCAGTGTGATGGAAAGGTTACAGTCTGGAAAAAGAAAGAATTTGCTCATGATCCCAACCATATGAGCTCGTCTGTGAAACACAGTGGAGGAAGTCAAGGCTTGGGCTTGTTTTCTTCTGGGATGTGGTCATTAATCTTCACTGATGATGTCACACATGATGGCAGCAGCACAATGACCTCAGAAGTCTACAGAAACCTTTTTGTCTGTCAATTTAAAGAAAGATGCAACCAAACAGATCCTACATCATGGAGCAAGATAATGACCCAAAACACACTGCCAGTACTACAAAGGAGTTCACCAGGGGCAGGAAGTGGAATGTTTTAGACTGGCCTTAAGAGGAGATTGAAGGGAGTAACCCCCCCAAAGCAAACAACAACTGAAAGAGGCTGCAGTGAAAGCCTGGAAAAGCATCACAAAAAACAATGCAAAAGTTTAGTGATGTCAGTGGGTCACACGTTTGATGCAGTTATTGCAAGCAAAGGATTTGCAACTAAATATTAAGTCTTATTCACTTTAATCTATTTTAAGTTTATCTGTTCCAATACTGTTGTTTACAAGAAAAGTGGGTGGCTTCAGACAAAAGCCGCTATCCTCTGAATTGTGTATCAGATCCAGATGTAAATACCTGGAAATAAAAGCTGTGATGTAGATCTTTTGTCTCATATTCAGCTTTTAATGTCAAACCCAATATATCTTTTTCAGTCTTCAGCAAAAATAAAGGGATTGGCCTCACTGTTCCAGTACTTTTGGATGGAAATGTGTTGTCCTTTAAGGACCTTTCAGTCAGTATTTGGCCTCTTTGTGGGGGAAAAAAAGCCGTGGTTACCTCCTTCAGTCGCTCCATGTCCTTGAGGTAGAATCCAATGTAGAAAAGACTAAGGTAAGAATTGATGAACTCAAACTGCAAAAGAGGAAGAAAACATTGCAGAAACTCACACGCACTCATTTGTGATAGAAATTAATGAGGAGGAAAAATGACTTACAAAAACCATCTTGATGATGAGATTATTCTCATAGGCACTCTGAAGTCTATAATTCTCTAGATGAAGAAATAAAAAAATCAGAGTAGCATGATCCAATGTGCAACAGTCTTTCTTCTGACAAATAGAAAAAGGGCAGAATAGGACATAGCCTTCTACATACTAAGGAAGTGTTTATGCTAAATTATGGTCATGGGCAAATATGTTTCATTAAATTGAATTTCTTCTTACCCATGTCATTGAGCCAGTATGCTATCTTCTTATACACTTCATCACATACAGTTACTGTCACGGCCAGAAGTATCTTGGGAATGAATCTTGTAATACTAGGTAGCTCCTGAATCTCCATCACCACTTCCTGCAAGGTGAAAGAGAAGCGTGATACATTTTTAATGGCCTATTCATTCATATCTCAAATCCCTCAGCTATTTTTAAAAGGCTATTAAATGAATCCGAGCTGGTTGGAGGTATAGTTGATTATGGTCTGTTTTACCAGTTTTACAAAAGAATGTATTACACACACCTCAGGCTTAACAGTTGAGATGGATCTTACATTCTTTATAGTTTTTTAAAATTCTACGACATTTAATAAAGACAGACTTCAATGTTCTGTTGGAAATCTGCTCTCACTGTTTAACTCTCTTGTTGCATTTAAGCACAGACATACAATCTCATCAACATTTATTACCCCAAAACTGTATTAATTCCATTTGTCCTCACAGAAGCTGCATGCAGTTATTGTGTGTCTCAAACCTGCAGTTCCAGGCAGAGGAGCATAGCGAGGAAGACAAAACAGAGACAGAGGAGGCAAATGGGCAGGCTGACCAGCCATCTGAACAGAGCTCTCTTCCAGGGTGGGTAGTAGAACTCCTCACAGCCAGTTATAGGACTGCAGCGCTTCACTCCCTGCAGAGACAACAGAGGAAACAGACGGGCACGGCTGAGTGTGAGATTGGAGGCTATTTTGGGATTTTTGTGATCATTTGAACTGTAAAATGGATATGAAGTGTTTATACAAAGTGCGGTCCATAACAAAGAGTATATGACATAAAGGTATTACATAAAACTTGTGCCATCTTTACAAATTGAAGCATAACCTGCCAAGAATATAGCAGCTCTTCCTGTTGTGTAACTTGCATGACAAGAAGTTCTTCTTCAACATGAGGTTTGAACCCGCAACCCTGAGATCAAGAGTCTCACTGTCACAGGTCCCCATGTGCCCTTTTGAAGCGTTACCAACAACCCCACCCTCTCCTCCAAGGTTCTATTCATTCCTCACAACAGGAGGCAGTAAGGAAGACACTGCCTCCCCCCTACTTCTCGTAGAAACACACTGATTGCATTTCCTGGAATTGTGTGACAGCTAAGTTGCTGCAGAATTGCGCAACTGATCCCTTGCACTACATCATGCAAACCCACTGATATAGCGCTTAACTTAAAACAAAAAAAAGAAAGAAAATGTGAATAAAGAATAAAGTAATAGAATAAAATAATTCTGCGTGCAGATTCCTTCTGTTTTTTGTTTTGTTTTTTAAATGAGCTTTAGATGTCTCTTATCAACATGTGGCTTTAAAAATGTTTGATGGCATAAGAGCTGCAACAGTGCTCACCCTGAACTGAGGTCTGGGCTCCTCTAAGGACTCGGCGGGGGTATCCAGAGTGCCCCACCTGTAAGCCAGCTCTGCCTCTCGCCTCTTCCAGCGCTCCAGAAATAAAGTTGCCCACACAACATTGAAGAGGGCGAAAACTACACAGCAGATATCCTGACTGGTCTGAGCAGGAGAGCAAGAGGACAATCATGCACAGTGACTTGGGATAACAGAGTTAGACAGTACCATGCAGTTTTCTGTTGTTAGTGCCACTGATTGAATCTTTTAGTTTGTAAAGCGTTTTAGAATTTTATGAAAAGGCAATTCAGTGAAAATTTGATATTTACTTTCATATTTATTCCTCCTTTTATTTTTTATATTAACTATATACTCTTGATGAGGGATTTTTGTTTGTTCTCCTTTTCAGTGCGCAAGCATGACCGTAAATCAAAGCTGCCTACTTCCTGTGAGGGGCTGACATCTTTTCATTCTCACCCCCTGAGCCAGAGTGAGGAGAACACTGTACTGTATCAGGAGCAGAAAAAAAGCAGAAAAAAATATAAGCAGAAAAATAGAAGAAAAACAACAACCCTGAACTGTTTACATTCAGGTAGACAACCCATTTGAATATTTAGTGGTCCATAGGCAAATGTTTGATGTCACAATAAATACTCTAAAAATTGCTTGCATAAAGATTGCTTTATGCAAATTCTTTTTTTTATTCATTTCTACAACAAGCTAAAGAAAGGATAATAAAACATGACTATAGCAAAAATATTTTCCTGATTTTTCTAATGTCAATATTGAACTAATGAATTATAAGAATAACAGTACAAAGAAGCTTCTGTTGAATGATGATTTTAGATACATGATTAGACAGTTTTGGCGTGTACATTCAGGTCTGTAGGTTCTTGAACAATGATGCCTTTTTTGTCATTTAGATTTTCAACCAATCAAGATGTGACTGAGCTGCAGACTTTCAGTTTTAATTCAAGAGCTTTTACAGAAATTTTACAAACCCTCTGTAGTTCCACTCATGAAAGCAGTTTTTTATTGTAGACTTTAGTTTGTTGATTGTTTAAATTCTTTAGATTATGGATTGTTGACAATGTTACAGCTTCCTCCTGCTACATGTTGTGAAGTTGTTTTTTCTTTGGAAACAATTCTGCCACCATGCACTTTAGTTGTTTTCTGTGGTCTGTTGGTGTTCCTGTGCTGACCGGTGCGTTCCTTTTTTTAATTTAAAGAAAGTACCTGGTTGTTGATTTGGCCACTACTTAAGTTTTCTTGTCTCACTGATAAGTTTATTTTCTTTTCTTTGTTGACTCACTTTTGTTAAAGCCCTTGAAACTAAACGTCTGCACTTTAATCACATACTGACTTCCTGATTTGAAATCCTGATTTGAAGCCTCTATGGATCCCATAGAGGCAAAATTACAAAAATTATGAGACCATCCAAAAACATTTAAGTGTTTCCAAGAAGGAAAAGAAAAGGCTCCAAGTACCTGGTCAGCCTCGGCTAGTATCCAGAGCAGAAAGCCAATGACAGCAGGGTAAAGCATGGAGTTAGTGTAGAAACCCAGCCAAGCAAAATACATGCCTATCTTCACTCCAAAGTAGTCACAGATGTCATCTACAAAGTAGAAGAAATTGAAAATTAATTGCTTACACAGCCTCAAATAGTTTTTTTACAGTGTCGTTTAAGATTCCTTATAACTGTATAGAGGTATAAATGAGCCCTGCTGTTTACTGCCCTACAAAGTTTTCTCAAAAGCAAAATTGTGATTCTTCCTACCGAGGGGCTGCCTCTCACACACAGCCTGGACCCAAGATGTCATCAGCTGGTTGAGTATCCTCTGCTCATGAAGAGGAAACATTTGCTGGATCACCCCCCGAGCTATCAGCTCTGGAACTAAACAGTACACATCACGAAACTTACACAGGATCTAAGTTGCCATTTGGCCCCATATTTTGACCTATAATCCAGAATAAAAAATATTATAGTGAAAATTTAAAAATGCTAATAGTTGGTGTCCTGATGATCTTCAGTGATGATCTATTTGTGTGTTAGAACAACAGATATTCTTGATGCACGTCATGTATTTGTGCTCCAGTTAAATGGTTTCATATGAAATACTGAATATAAAATCAAACACATTTATGAAGCATTTAAAGGATGGCTTTTAGGCATTTTAAACAGAAGGTGGGAGAAAGCAAACAATATGGTAATCATAAAAAGCAACATACTGATTGGTTGTCCCTCCAGGAAGTGAATGTTGTGAAGCACCTCCCCCTGCTTGGCCCGCAGATTATCTAGCCAGTACTTAATGATGCTCTGACGCTCCTGGACACAACCACAAGCACATGGCAGGAAAAAAACCAGCACATACATTTTAATCCATATAACACACAATTCATACTGGTTAAGACATTTTAAACAATACTGGCATCTATACGTGATGTGGCCCAGGGTTTGACTTCTAACCTGAGAGGTGAAAAAGCAGAGCTCGCTCTCAATGTTCTCATAGATGTTGTCCTCCTCACAGGAAAAGCGTCGCATGCCACCACCAAACTGTGGTTTAACAGTCTTGTGCATGCCCATCTGCTCTGCTCCTCGCAGTAAGCTGAGGGTGACGAGAGAGGGTGAATGAACAGCAGGATTAACCCCGATGAAGCACAGCACAGATGCTGCACTGAGAATGTTTAATAGATTAAGCACATTAAGGGCTGCTGAACATTAAATTGCACCAAATACAAGTGTAAGCAGAGAATGACTGCTCACGTGTTTAAAAACAAAAAAATAAAGTGGATGATCACAAAATTCCCTTCACACTCTCACCTAAAACATACCACATCATCTGTCAAACATGGTGGAGGCAATAATATGGCATTGACTGGCGGTAGAAGCAGCAGGACGAACTGATGGTTTTGGGGCTATTTTTATATTTAATTACTTTATTGTGGACTCTTGTCTAACTTTGAAAAGCTGTAAAATCTAACAGAGTGACAACATCAAGTTTGAGTATTTGTTTGTGGCTAAGATGAAGTAGGTGTTGGTAAATGGCGGTAAAAAGCGGTATACACACACACACAGCTGGAGTTTGAGTTACCTACTTCTCGAACGTTGTCGTGATGAAGAAGGCGTGCGCCTGGGTGTGTTTATGCTGTCGAACCTGGATGCTGACTTGTGGGATTCCAACTCGAATCTGATTCAGGAGCCACAGCAGAGTGTGGTCGTCTATTGCATCTGTAGGACACGATGTGATACTTTTTATCACTGACATTAACATGATTATCAAAATGCATATTTCTGAAAACAAACGTTTCTTTACAGTATAAATTAACTTGAACTGGCAGCACCTTTGGAGGCATGTTTAATAAAGGCAGGCTGCCGCGTAAGCGTGAGCCAAGAAGTGTCATGAAGTGCAGTAAAAAGCGTTCTTGTCTATATTTACCACAAGCATTTTTTTCAAAAGGCAGTGAGGATAGACTGTCACTAATCTTTTTCAGCTGACTCTATAAACACCAATGGAACCATCATAGACCTGAAACTGGAAACGCTGAACATGACATTGGAAAGTACTTCAAATATGAAGCCCATAAAGCATGGAAATACTTAAGACTTGTGCAGTTTACACATAAGTACATGTGGCGCCTGTTTCTTTCTTTCAGCTCGAGCTATGACTGCTGACTGTACGTTGCGCACTGTTGCGTTACAGCAGCAGTAACTGCTGCTATCTTTGATCGCTTAGAATAAACACATACTGTGCCATTTATGTTTGATGATAACTGCTTCAGTTGACTCGACAGGACTAGATTCTCTGATTAAAATTCAAGCACGCTTTCCTGGATTAAAAATTGCACGTACACACAATAAGAAAGTTAAAATGCAATTTTGTGCACCATGTGTGCTTCAGGTGAAGCACTTAAAATATCAAAGTGTAAATACGTGGAAGCAGCTGATATTTCAGTTAGTCAGGAAGTGAAGCGCACACTCAAAATTTGTATTCAGAGTGATCAGATGTACATTCTTCAGATTGTGTTTGAAAAAAACAACAACTCTGTGTTAATTTAATTATCATCTAAAGGATTAACATCTCAATTCTGGTTTTAATAGAAAACAGCTTAACAAACAACATGTTCTTTGTTTAAGTTAAATTAATTACATTATAGCAGCATTACCCGATTGTATACAACCCCAACTTCAAAAAAGTTTGGAAGCTGTGTAAAATGTAAATAAAAACAAAATGGAGTGATTTACGAATCTCATAAACCCATATTTTATTCATAATAGAACATGGAAAACAGATTGAATGTTTTAACTTAAAAAATGGAGCATTTTGAGGGGGAAAAAACAAGCTAATTTTAAATTTAACAGCAGCAACATGTCTCAGAAAAATTGGGACAGGCCAAATATTTTCTACCAGTGAGAGGTCTAGACTGTAGGCAGTTAACCTGAAGGCTGATAAGTGGATAATTCGATTATCAGCCCAATGGTCTCTCCCATCTTTAGTCCAGAGGATGCTATGTTCATGTACCACTTACTTTTTCAGCTTTTTGTTCCCCCCGTACTGACTTTTTTGAGATGTGTTGCTGCCATCAGATTTTTCATAAAAAGGCCCCGTTTAAACATTTGATATGTTTTCTATTTTCTATTGTGAATCAATATGAGACTTCATAGAAATCACTGTTTTAAACACCTTCTTTTGGAACTGGGGTTGTAAAATGTACGCCTCAAAAACAGGAGACATTGTCCTGAAAATCAAGGTCATAGATGTCAAACAAGAGGTCAAACAAGAGCAATAAACTTGAACGCAAGTGCTGCAGGATTCCATGTTACCTAATAGAATTTGTACATACAAAAGCAGCATCGACCCCACCCAAAAAGGATTGTATTTAAATCCAACATAATCTACAGGATGGGGGTTCTATGCTGTATGTGTGTAAGTTTGGTTAGCTTCATTAGAATATACTGCAGAAGGGGCCGGTCTGTACACACAGGCACAGTAAACAGGCGGTTTCTAATTGTCCCCAGAGCCCATCTTAAAGTCTCAATCATCTATGTGGGAGGCTGGCCAGCACAGATATTAATAAATGAACACTGTTCTCTCTGCATCAAGGGCTTTACCATAGGACAGACAGAAAGGACACATCCAAGCTTACTGTACCTGGGAATGTCATCAGTATATCACAGTTTTCTGTGGGAACCATCTTTAACCAGGACTTCCGAGACATAATAAAACGTCTGGCCTGCAGAAGTCGCTTCCCAAACAATTTATCTAAGGAAGAGAGGCAACATGGAGAGAAGGTGAAACTGATTCATCATGGGGTTAGCAAAGTTTAACAGATGCTGGTGGACTCAGCTGACCAGCTTTCCAGTAGTATCATTCACTCTCTCAACACAGACAAAATTTCATCACCACATTTTCCATCTACTGTTAATTGCTTGCTCTGTCACAGTGACATGGGGACAGAAATGCACACAGTAATGATTCGTGTACAGTGAAGGTTAACTGTGCTGTGACTGAGCAAATGTTACGAGAGGCAAACAAACAAATGATCTGCAAACTGGTTGGTGAGTAAATACTCGCTAACGAGCTACCTTTCCGAGCCTCTCTAGATAAACATTAAATGCTGACAAACCAATGGGCCTCGGTGTAATCAGCAGCTTCATCCCACTTGTGCATTATTACAATGCAGTGAAGTCTGGAGTCATCATTTTTTATTGCTGCTCCTTTCACACATTGGCTTTCAGAAGCTCACATTCAGGACCAACAGTCACAGCGATCTCTTTGTAGTTCCCTGAATTATACTGTAACACTCTCAGTGTGAGTCTGGCTTCAGGATGTCACAGTCTGCAGTGTAACTGCATTATCACATCACCTACTTACAGAACGTATTATCCCTCTTTCTAAGAGTCATCGGTGCCTCTGTCATCTCTGTGTTACAGTATTTTATTTAAGGCCAATAAACCAACTCGCTGCCTGCAATTAATAAACTCCAACAGCAAACAGTGTACGATGAGATGTTTTTGGTGATATGATGAGAAGAAAAATGAATACAGGTTTCTGAGTTTTTGTGTGATATATTGATGCAAGCCAAGCTAAGTCACAGATGCTGGCTGCTTCTCCTTTGTCATCCACGTGCTGCACGCTTCAGATTCCTGCACACTGATCGCCTCTTTGGTTCCCCGAGACATAAAAGCTTATTAAAGCCATGAAGAATCAGTCATTTGTAGATGCATCTGAGATGCAGATCTGTCCCCCGGGAAGGAGCTATTTATCAATTTAGGGTCAAATTATCATTAAATGTTGAGTTGATTTAATGTTAGAATGCAAAAGAGCAGGTGTGCAGCAAAGAACTGGTGTATACAATAGATATATTTTTAAACTTTGCAATAAATCTATCATCTACCATGGCGATTACAACATTTTATTTTTACCTTTAACATTAATTCCTTATCAGGGCTGTTTGCAATATGTGCATCCCTAATCAGAATTTCAGCACCCAGTTTACTGGTAAAAGTTAAACCTCTCCCATCATGACCATCATGAGAGTAAAGAGATGATCAAGAGTAATATGACTCAAAAAATAAGTGTATCAGTAAATATTAATAACGTTAATGCATCAAGATAAATATGATGACTCATTTATTTCACTAACTTGAATGGTCTGAAATAAAGTCACTCATTATTGCAGTTTTCAATAGCACAATAAATGTCAGCTAGGAAACGAAAACCACACGGAGTTTCATGAGAACAGAAACCTGTTAAATGAAATACTAACTTTTTAAATTATTTTATCAAATGAAATGGGATTTCATTTTTGCAGGAAATATACTTCATTCATGTCTTATTTGTGGTAAGGTTCATCAGACAGCAAGCTTTAGCTCAAGCAGCATTTTAGAAAGTTAGTTCTTTGCATAGTTTGCTTTTTTAAATAAACAATTTAAACATTCATTCTGAAGTATTCTCAAATATTGTCTACATGGTCTATTTTCAAGTGGTGGGGTGCTTTTCCAACATGCAACGGACACCAGGCAGACAGCCATGAACTGCAAGGTTTTCAACAAAAAAAGACTACACACAAGTCAGGAAGAGGGAGGCTGCGGTGATCTGCTGTAGCCTCCAGACTGATAGAGCAAAGGATATGTTAGGATATCTTTCCATATTAGCCCAGGCTGCAAAACTGTACATTTTCAAGTTGCTAATGTTCTCACATTGGTAAA
>VUQK01011235.1:0-10451 GCA_015106715.1 Bujurquina vittata
CTGATAAGCTTTGACCATAAGAGATCCACACTGAGAGAAGACGAGGTGTGTGTACTCATCTCATGCCCAAATGCTTGACTGCTGGACATGGGATCAGGACACAAACCTGTAATAACTGTTTGAATAATGACTTTAACTGTTTCACCTGTAATTCTGTTTTGGAAATGGCTTTTATTAAATTAAGACAAGACTCCTCATTTCCCTTGTCTTCTTTTCATTCTGGTCGATCAACGAACACGCTAAAACCCTAAACAACAGAATTTGTTATAAAATCCTTCAGCTTGCATACTTTTTCTCAACACTGTACGTGTAACATTTTAACCATACATTTGTACAGCACTTGAGTCTATGTGCTTAAAGTATTTTATTTGCCTCACATCCATAGCCAATTTAGAGTCACTGATTAACCTAACATGAATGGCTTTGGACTGTTGGACGGAGCCAGAGCAGGTGGAGGAAACCCAGAGGACCCCAACCGGGGTTCAAACCAGGAAGCAGTCAGCATCAAAGTAGACACAGATGACTTAATTCTTAGTAGCAGATCCAATTTCCACATTTAGAGTCTGTCTGAAAGGCTATTAATACAGTGGAATGGCGATATCTAGTGCATTAGACAGCAGGAAACCTAAGCCATAACAGGGTTATAAAGAAACAGCGGCTTTGTATTTAGGGCTCGGCTGTAATTATAAATTCACAGCCGCCCCACTGTGAACAGTACTCATACCTTCAGCCTGTCTTTTGGTCTTATTGTAAACAGACCACAGCCTCTCTGTCGTGTCCTGACCGTCTACGGAGCTGGTACAGACAGATGCGGCGCATGTTTTGGCTCTGGGCTGGTGGGACAGCAGCTGACCGACTCCCTTTGACACCGCTCTGAAATTCCGTTTCCATAAGCGAGACCTGACGGGGTGGTGGTGTAAACCATGTAGGACATTAAAGAAAATATTCGCTCTCAGCAGACAGTCCGTGTGTTTCAGAAGAGACGAAAGGGGCAAAGCCCAAGACGCCATAGCTTCGTTCAGTGCGTGGTGGCCCTTGCGGAATTCGTACTCCCAAACGCCCGCATGCGGCAACGGAGTCCTCAGTAAAAACAGAAACTGTCGCCGTGTAGCTTACGTCACTTCCCTGTTTGCAAAGGTCACTGCCTGCCAGCCAATCAGGAGCTCATGCGTTTGACGTTCAGCGAGTCCCATTAACGGGAAATATCGTTAAAAAGATTTCCGCGTATAATAAAAGTATGCATTAACGTATATATACTGCATATTTTTTCACTAAGATGTATTAACTCGGTTATTACAGAGAAGAGATACTGCTGTGCTAAAACCCACTTGATTTTATATTTTTCTAGCATTTAGAGACTGAATGTTGAAACAGAGATTTGCACAAAAACAACAATCAACGGTGGAGAAATTAAAAACCCGCAAAAGTCATAACTCAACCTTTTGGGACATGCTCAGATACACTTACTCTAGGTGACTTGTTCCTTTTTCTGACAGCATACTATGCTAAATCATAGGCATTTAAGACAGCTATTCTGTTGTAACTGCTATCAATATCTCAGTTTTTACTTAACTGCTAAAAACATCTGACAAAATGCCTCAAGCTTCTGATATAAGAAGTATACATTATGACTTGATATGGCATTAATAAGTCAAAAATATACATTGCTCAAGTCTATCTATCTATCTATCTATCTATCTATCTATCTATCTATCTATCTATCTATCTATCTATCTATCTATCTATCTATCTATCTATCTATCTATCTATCTATCTATCTAGATCCTTTTGGGAATGGTGTGAACAGGGAACATGGGAATTATCAGAAACAGTGGTGCCTGTTTTGGCTTCAGACCTAGGTTCCTCTTTTTACATTCCGATCCTCTGCCCACACAAACATGTAAACAGAATGAGCAAGCAGTACAATATTATGCACATCTGTGGGAGAACCTTGGACACTATTTATTCAATCATTTGTATTTGCCATAATTTGAATATTTTTTTAACTTTACTAAATAGCGCCGCTTTGTGGATAAAGATCAGTGTTACAGCGATATACTCATTCAATACATGCTGTACAGTATTGCCGAGATGTTTAAGGAATACTTTACCTTTACAGCGTGTGTCCTTTTAGATAAGTGTTGCACCGATCCAGTTTAGGGATGCAGCTTGCAAACCAAGATTGCTAGTGTCAGCTGATAATAAAGAAAACCACTTTTTAATTCAAATGTAGCACTGACATACTTTCCCCCCTAGGGTTTATTATTGTAACTCTCCTTTGTGACATATTCAGTGCTGTGCAAAAATCTTGAGCCACCTCTCATTTCTTCATATTTTGCTTGGGAAGTAGGAAATAGGTGCAGTGATTTGTTCAAACATATATGGTAATACGGTAATACATATTCTGTAAGGCAAAACAGAGTTTCTAAAGTTCTAACAAGCTTGAAAGTCAATATTTGGTATGACCACTTTTATTCTTCAACACAGCCACAACTCTCTTAGGCAGCTTTCTTGTAATTTCTTTAAGCAGGCTTCAGAAATAGTTCTCCGGGCTTTTTCAAGGACAGTCAAAGCACTTCTCTGGGTATTGGCTGCCTTTTGTTCTGTTCTCTGTAAAGATGATCTCTCACTGCTTCAATAATGCTGAGGTCCGGGCTCTGAGGAGGCCAGTCCATGACTGTTCCGTTGCGTGATTTTCTATCCAGGTATGCTTTTATTGCATTGGCAGTGTGCTTGGGATCATTGTCATTCTTTTCAGCATGGCAATGATCCCAAAAACAGTTCAGTTGATCCATCTTTTGTTCACTGACCCCTCGTCAGAAATAGTCTCAGTGGAATGGTGGCTGTCAAGAAATCATTCTTAAGGAAGGGAAACAGGGGGGAAAGACTGAGGCATGCCAAATTACACAAGAGCTGGACTGACAGAATAGTGTTAACAGGTCTGTAGGAGTGATGAATCCAGCTTTTTTCAAATTGCTGTCAACATGTATGTAGGAGAGAAATATAACAACATACCTCACTGAACAAAAGATGGATCAGCTGAAAGGACAGATGCCTCTCTCTCAGGTCATGTGTCAGGTCTTTACTTGATTTTTTTGTCCTGTTTCTTAAGGACATGAGTTTTAGATACTGTTTATCTGCAGCAGATAGGTTTCTAGACCTGCCACTTCTTCTTTTGTCCTCCACTTGTCCAGTTTCTTCAGATTTTTTAATGATATATTGCATGCTATATTCCAGGTTTTCAGTTGATCAAGAATCACCATGTTAGTGTAAGAACACATAATTTTAACAGGTTGCTAGAAGTAAACTGAAAATAGTCAGCTATGTACCAGAAATGGACTGAAAATGAGTAAAAAAAGGAACTGATGTCCAAAGAAGAACTTTAAAAGAAAGCCTGGAGTACTATTACTCTAAACCAATTTAAAATAAATATGAAAAAGTACAAGAAAGTGTAACTACCTGTAAGCAAAATATAAAGAAATTAGGGGTGGCTCAAGACTTTTGCACGCCACTGTACTGAAAGTCACTATCTCACCTCACTTTCTTCACTTGGAATGAACCGCAGATCATTTATCTGCTTAATCTGTCATGTCGAGCAAATCTGGCCATAAAACTGCGGACAAGGGAGGGCTTTGAATAAAAAAATAGGTTATAATTCCTCAGCAGTGAATGCAATACTTTTGTTAAACACACTGAATCAAATCTAAAACTCTGCACTTCAATCACATATCGATTGTTTGATTTAGATTCCCCTGTGGTCAGGTAAAGAGGCAAAATCACAAAAAACATCTTATTGTCCAAATATTTACACACCTGACTGTAACAGTGGTAAAGCAAATTTTGACCAATTATTTTGGTGCAGCGGTTAGCACTAACACCTTACAGCAAGAAAGCAGGTCCTGGGTTTGAATCCACCTGCCAGCTTTCAGTGTGGAGTTTGCATGTTCTCCCTGTGCCTGTGTCGGTTCAGTAATGCATCTTCCTCCAACAGTCCAAAGAAATGCAGATTAGATTGGTGATTTTAAACTGACCAGGATTGTGTGCAAATGGTCTCTGTGTGTTAACCCTATGATGGACTGGTGACCTGGGTGTACCCTGCTTTTTGCCTTATGACAGTTGGGACAGATTCCTGTGACCCTGAACTGGATAAACAGTTGGACTGTGACTCAATTCTGTTGTAACATCAGGTTTTTACAAACTACGGCTTCTCTCCAAAGTCAAACCCTTCTTATCTTTCACAGGTTTTGATGGTGTTATACATGCTTTTATTACAATTTGACTGTTGTAATGCCCTTTATGTTGGTGTGAATCCTGCTTCCCTTTCATACCTTTAGTTGGTCCAAAGTGCTACTGCTCACTTTCTTACAAGATGAAGTATATTTTCACTGTCCTAGCCTCCTTACACTCACTTCTTGTGTGTTTTAGAGTTCATTTTATTCTAAAATGTAAATCCCTCAATAGGCTGGCGCCACCATATTATGCTTGTCTCTTAACACCTCATGTCCCTTCCAGGTCTTTGAGATCTGCTTACCAGTTACTCCTCCGGGTTCCAAAGACAAGACTTAAGAATAGGGGGACATTAAGGTTTCGCAGCCATTCCCCTAGACTGTTATTCTTTGGCTTTCAACCCAGAGTGAAGTGGTTTGTGTGTGTGTATGTCCTTTTAGATAAGTTTATTGATGTGCGTGGGCATGTGTGTGGTGTATCTTGTGTTTTATTATGTAACACTTATGTGCAGCACAGCTTTGTTGTTTAAAATGGGCTTTACAAATAAATTTTCAGAACTATAACTTACTGACTCATTACTGCAACTTAGAAAATAAAACCACTGAACTTGTCAAAACCCTGAGCACTATTTTTAATTATTTTTATTTATTATACTTAATAGAAGCTGACACTGTGTTCAGTCAAATATAATTTCATATGTTCAGTGTTGATTCTTGTTTACATTTTTAATTCTTTTTAATAAGATTCATGCTAACTATATCAGTAACCTGTACCCTGGTCTTCGGGAGAACATTAAGCATTAGTTACTGAACCATTATTCTTTCCAGTATGTCACGATATACCTGTTTGCCACTTCAGTGTTAACTCTATAGCGCCACCACGTGGATATGATTTGGTGGCTCAGTTAAGATATCATTCATTATTCTGCATGCTTCCACGGAGACTATCCACTCCTTTAAAGGAAAACCAATGCGAGATCCTAGAATAAAATACCACATACACATTGAGAAACATTGTATTGTTTACGTAAATTGAAGACGATATAAAGCCATAAACTAAAAGATGATTAATCTTAAGTATGCTACTTGGCACTGGAACCTGAACTTGAAGTGCTGTCAGCGATGTTTTCCTACAATGAAAGGTAAATTTTAGGAAGTGGTGTGCTGATTATACATTCTTGGCCAATGGTGTCTAGCCACGATTTTCGGGTATTGGCATATGTTGAAGAAACTGATTGGACAGCATGTACCGTAGACTCCGCTGTGATTGGTCGATGGTCGTGCGTGGTGCACAGCCATTGGTCGGTGGTCACGGGTTTAATCGAGTGGGCTCTTTTGGTGGGAGAGGCAGCCAGTCATTCTCCGTTGTAAAACCAGTGCTGCATGCGCTGCTATCCCGGCTATTGTCTCAGCAGCTGAAGGCTCACGTCGTCAGTCAGACGGTATCTCACAATGAATCGAGTCTGGGCGATAGGTCTCCTTTTCACACTTTTAGCATTTGGTGAGTAACGGGGATATTTTCTGTCTCGGCTCACTTTTATTATTAAGCATTTTAGCTAGCTTTAGCCACTATGCTAGCATTAACTTGGGTTTTCTGCTTTTCTTCTCATTCAGTCTGTTTGCATGATCAGTTTGTATGTTCTTCCTGTACTTGGCTTTAAAGTCTTACAGGTGCCAAAGCCCCAGTTTGGCCATATTTTTAATGGCGCAGAGCGTATTTACATTTACCTTCATGTCATAAAGTAACGCTAGTGTCTTTAAGCTGCTTTGGCTTTTCAGAACGTTCTAGCAGAAACACTATCAGTGTTGTGGCTGTCTCATGTTAGCTAACCTTCCCTCTTTGAATACATGCGCGTTTAATCTATAGTTAAAAAGGCAAGGCACCCTGATTTAAATCTTATCTGTTTCAGCGGTTTTGATCATGATTTTGCAGGGGTCATAGTTTTTTAATTTAAACATTTAAACTACCACGTTTCCTATTTAAGCCACCAGGAATTAAAAATTAATTTTAATCCACCAACTTTGTCCTTTGACAGCTGCTGTAAAGGCAGAGGATGAACTTGATATTGACGGGACAGTAGAGGAGGACTTGGGCAAAAGCAGGGATGGCTCCAGAACAGATGATGAGGTGGTGCAGAGGTAGGTGTCACTTTCCATATCTCTTTATAAATTTCTAGTAAACTGTACTTGTTGTATTGGATAAAGCACAAGGTCAAGGTGACAAAGCTTGTGCACACAACCTGATATTGTAGTGGAGGCAGAACTGTGCAAGTTTTACTGCATATCTGTAAGAGTGTAATTTTATTTTTTTTCTTAAACTTGGATCCTATTTCCCTGAAGGGAGAACAGATTGTTTGATGGCTTTGATTTGCTGCTGTTTCCTTCTCTGATCTTGCTTTGTGTATGCATCTGTCTACCTTCAGAGAGGAGGAGGCAATCCAGCTGGATGGTTTGAATGCAGCTCAGATTAAAGAACTCAGGGAAAAGTCTGAAAAACATGTATTTCAGGCTGAAGTTAACCGTATGATGAAGCTCATCATCAATTCTCTTTACAAGAATAAGGAGGTGAGCAGGAATAAATGTGTTTACAGAAATCTAGATTTATATGTATAGCATTTCTGGGAGAATTCATCATAACTTTGTTTTTCAGATCTTCCTTAGGGAGTTGATTTCCAATGCCTCAGATGCTCTGGATAAGATCCGTTTGTTGTCTCTGACCAATGAGGAGGCGTTGGCTGCAAATGAAGAGCTGACCATCAAAATAAAAGTGCGCACCTAATTTATTGGATGCAGCTAACTTTAATGGAAAAAGCTAATGGCTCTGTATCTGTTGGTTAATTGTATCATTTCTATCCCCAGTCTGACAAGGAGAAGAACATGCTCCACATCACTGACACTGGTATTGGAATGACCAAGGAGGAGCTGGTAAAGAACTTGGGCACCATTGCCAAGTCGGGCACCAGCGAGTTCCTCAACAAGATGACAGAGATGCAGGATGAGGGACAGTCTACCTCAGAGCTGATTGGACAGTTTGGTGTGGGTTTCTACTCTGCTTTCCTTGTCGCTGACAAGGTCATTGTGTCATCCAAGCACAATAATGACACACAGCACATCTGGGAGTCTGACTCAAACCAGTTCTCTGTCATTGAGGACCCCCGTGGGGACACGCTGGGCCGAGGAACCACCATCACGTAGGTTATTTCTCTAAAATTTGCCCACACAAACTTTGGTTTCCTGATCTTTTCAAACAGCTGCTGTGAGATTATTTACAATGCATGGCTTACCTTATATTTGACAAAGCTTGTAAAATTATTGCAGTTCATGCCTACATATGGTAAACTAGTCTCTATTGAGGAATTAGAGTGTTTTCCTTCTGTATTATACTCAAATGTTAAAATGATCTTAACTTTGAAGTTGAAATCCACTCATCTCTTATCGAACTGCAGACTTGTCCTAAAGGAGGAGGCCTCAGACTACCTGGAGCTGGAGACCATCAAGAACCTTGTCAAGAAATACTCTCAGTTCATCAACTTCCCCATCTATGTTTGGGCAAGCAAGGTGATTACTTTCATTTCCTTCACGTTGATGCAAATTTGATCCCAGTGCGGTTGCATTATGACACTGACTAATATGGAAATGAACAAATGGTTGCATAATTTTTCAACATGTAAGACTGAGACAGTTGAGGAGCCCATTGAGGAAGATGCTGAGGCAGCAGAGGAACCAGAGAAAGAGGCTCCTGAAGATGAGGCCGATGTAGAGGAAGAGGAGGAAGACAAAGACAAACCAAAGACAAAGAAGGTATGTTGATGATAAAATGGTTGTTAGTTACATAAATGTAAATATAATTCCTATCAACTGTGTTTTTATGGTGGGTTAAAGTCCCAGTCATTAAATTACTGAGATTCATGGACTGTTTTACTCTGAAGTGAGTGGGTAAAAATGTGTCCAAAAAATTCTTATTTAAAAAGTGGTGTTGTCCATATATCTAAAAAAATAAATAAATAAAATTGTCTTGTAGGTTGAGAAGACTGTGTGGGACTGGGAACTGATGAATGATATCAAGCCCATCTGGCAGAGACATGCTAAGGAGGTTGAGGAAGAGGAGTACAAGGCTTTTTACAAGACCTTCTCAAAGGTAGGCACGCAAACGGTAACATTTTGTCAGTGATTTGTAGATTGGTCTACCAGTGTCTAAATTTTATTTTTTTTTTTATTAAAATTTACTCATGTTTCATTCCCCAAACAGGACAATGACGACCCTATGTCACACATCCACTTCACAGCTGAGGGTGAAGTAACCTTTAAGTCCATCCTGTTTGTGCCCAGTTCAGCTCCCCGTGGCCTGTTTGACGAGTATGGCTCCAAGAAGAATGATTACATCAAGGTGTGTACCCTAAGCAGTATTTATTATCAGATTTATATTTGCAGTTTGATTTTTAGAGAACCTATTCAGCAGTTCCACTTAAATGAGTTTGAAGATCTGTTCCATTCACAGCTGTTTGTCAGGAGAGTTTTCATCACAGATGACTTCAATGACATGATGCCCAAGTACCTGAATTTCATCAAGGGAGTGGTGAGTAATTTGTAATCCTTGTTGAGACAGCCATGCGCTAGGATAACATTCTTGTTCTCTGCAGTAATATCACCTGCTTTGTGATTAAGGGAATCTTTTATTTTGTTAGGTTGACTCTGATGACCTTCCTCTAAATGTGTCCAGAGAAACTCTGCAGCAGCACAAACTGCTCAAGGTGAGCTCAAGATGCAGCGCTATTCACTTCCAATTCCATCATTTATTCATCATTTAATAATGAAGCCTTTTTGATTATAACAGATAATGAAGCAACAAAGCAGTCTATGTGTAGCACATAAATCATGAAGCGCTTTCAGGAATAACAAAGAGGGCATTAGAACATGGTGAAATTTAAGATAAATTAAACCACAAATTAGATAAGGGTTTGGAATAAATAACATAAAATTTTAATACAGTATAAAAAATGGTCATTACTTGTATCTGTTTAGGTTATCCGCAAGAAGCTGGTCCGTAAGACTCTGGACATGATTAAGAAGATTGCAGAGGAACAGTACAACGATAAGTTCTGGAAGGAGTTTGGTACAAACATCAAGTTGGGTGTCATTGAGGATCACTCCAACAGGACCCGTCTCGCCAAGCTGCTGCGCTTCCAGACATCCAACAGTGACACGAGCCTGTCCAGCCTGGAGCAGTATGTGGAGCGCATGAAGGAGAAGCAGGACAAGATCTACTTTATGGCTGGCACCAGCAGGAAAGAGGTGAATGTTTGTCAGGTTATCATAAAAGTAGTGTTGGCTGTTCTGTGCAATCTGAAGTTTATTTTTATTTTTTTCTCCTCCCACCTCCACAGGCGGAGTCTTCTCCCTTTGTTGAGAGGCTGCTGAAGGAGGGCTATGAGGTCATCTACCTGACAGAGCCTGTGGATGAGTACTGCATCCAGGCACTGCCAGAGTTCGATGGAAAACGCTTCCAGAACGTGGCCAAAGAGGGTGTCAATATTGTCGAGAGTGAAAAAGCCAAGGAGAAGAGGGAAGCCCTGGAGAAGGAGTTTGAACCTCTCACAACTTGGCTGAAGGACAAAGCTCTGAAGGATAAGGTAGAAATCTTGTAATAAAGCATAGGGGATAACTCTCTTCAGAAGCAGTGAATGTTAGCTTTTTATTTTTTTGGCAACTTCATCAGTGCTGTTTTAATGCCATGCCGTTTATTCCCCAACAGATTGAGAAGGCTGTTCTCTCTCAGAGGCTAACCAACTCACCTTGTGCCTTGGTTGCCAGTCAGTACGGCTGGTCAGGAAACATGGAGAGGATCATGAAAGCACAGGCTTACCAGACAGGAAAGGACATTTCCACAAGGTGAGTATTACTGTTGTGCTCACCTTTTGTGTTATTACTACAGCTGCTGTTACCTTGCTCTAAATCTGTATTTCCATTTACTCTCTTCAGTTATTATGCTAGCCAGAAGAAAACACTAGAAATCAACCCCAAACATCCTCTCGTGAAGCAGTTGCTTAACAGAGTCAATGTGAGTTTAACTTTTCTGTATCTGTATACTACGGTCATAATTTGTGCTTTAATAGTAATGTTATGAATGTAGTTCATTGCAGGACCGCATTTAAAATGGACTTTTTGGAGCACAGAGTTGAACAGTTTTTTTTTTTTTTTTTTTTTTTTCCCCCCCCCCCCCCCCCC
>VUQK01011235.1:10471-24919 GCA_015106715.1 Bujurquina vittata
TTTTTTTTTTTTTGTATCCTTTTTTTATTTTTTTTTTTTGTGTTTAAATTTTGTGTTTTTTTTTTTTTTTTTTTTTTTCCCCCCCCCCCCCCCCCTTCTCTCTTCCCCTCATGCCCCTAGACTGATGGTGAGGACCAGACTGCATCAGACCTGGCTGTGGTTCTGTTTGAGACAGCCACACTGCGCTCAGGATACCAGCTTGCTGACACAAAGGCTTATGGAGACAGAATAGAGCGCATGCTCCGACTCAGCCTGAATGTACCCCTAGATGAACAGGCAAGTCACTGCAGCTCCTGTATAGTGTACTAATTTGGAAGAATTTGCATAGCAAATGTTTCAGTTTGGGGATGTGTGTGAGGAAATGATGGTTCCTCTTCCTCCAGTGAACCTTTGCTTTTAGTCTTGTCTTTGCTTTCTTGAAATGGTTCCTCTTTGAGCAAATACTCAAAATGTTTACAGTGTTAAGACTTTGATTTAATTTTTTTTTTAAATCATGTCTTTCTGTAGATTGAAGAAGAACCTGAGGAGGAGCCAGAAGAACCAGCAGACGAGGACTCTGAAGACAAAGAAGAAATTGTAGATGAGGAAGATGATGAAGAAACGGTGAGAACACTTCACATGCTATTGCTTGATAGGATGTAAAATTAAGCATTTAGATGCTAGAGTGTTTTACTCTTCTGACTTGTCTCTAATCACACTCTTACAGACACAAACAGACAAGGATGAACTGTGAAGCACTGAAGGGAAGCAGGTGTAAGAGTGCGGCTGGAAACTGGACTTGTCTTGTTTCAGTGCTGCTGTGGTCACATTATTCTGGGTGGAGTCCCTGGGTTGGGTTTTTTTAAAACAAATATTTGTTTGGTTTTTCGTTTTTGTATTACATTCCTCATGACTGTAAATTTGTTAATATTTAACTGACCTGTTTATGGAAAGATGTGATCCTGTCTATTGATCAAATAAATGTTTCGTGGAAAAACAGCTTGCATCCTTTCTGGGGTTGTTTGCATTGCTTTCTGTTTTGCATTCAAAACTGAAAATGAAAAACATGAATTCTCTGCAGCACAGTATGGAGCATCCAAATGAAAAGGTGAAGTTGAATCAAAAAAACTACTGAAATTATGCTGTTTCTCAAACCACCTCTAAAACTAAACCTCAGTACCTGTATAGTGTGGTTTTTGGATTAAGACACATCATGGTTACTCCTGTCTTTACAGCAACAGAGCAAGTGCAGTGTTAACGCTATTAAAAACATTTAAAAGAAACAGCATGCGATTTCAGGGGGGGGGCATTATTACTATACTGACTGATTTCATTGAAGCAACTCAAAATGGTACTCAGTAATTTGTATGGCCCCCACATGCTTGTGTGCATGCCTGACAATGTTGGCATGCTCCTAAGGAGACCACTGCTGGTGACCAGGGGCATCACTGTGCTCCTAGACAGCCTGAGGCGCAATCAGATGACCAAAGCATAATGTCCCAGAGTTGTTCTATTGGATTTGGGTCAGGCAAGCATTGGAGCCAGTCAGTAGCCTCAACGCCTTCATTCTTGAACTGCACGCATAATTGCCACATGAGGCCAGGCATTGTGCACCAGGAGGAACCCAGGACCCACTGCATCAGTGTAGGGTCTGACTGGGTCCAGGGATTACATCTGGATACTTAATGGCAGTCAGGGTGCCCCTCTGGTCTGTGTGTCCCTGCTTGGATATGCCTTCCCAGACCATCACTGACCCATCACCAAATTGATCATGCTTAACAATGTTACAGGCAGCATAATGTTCTTCACAGCTTCTCCAGGCCCATGTCTGTCACGCATCCTCAGTGCATGTATCAGTGGCAGCCCTGCCAATTCTGGTATTGTACAGCCAGTTGGGCTCCACAGGTCCCGCTAAAGAATGTTGGGCCCTCAGACCACCCTCGTGAAGTTTGTTTCTGATTGTTTGGTCTGAGACATTCACACCAGTGGCCTGCTGGAGGTCATTTTGTAGCTTTGGCAGTGCTCACCCTGTTCCTCCTTACACAAAGGAGCGTACGGCTCCTGATGATGGGTTAATGACCTTCTACAGCCCTGTGCTACCAGTATTGATACTGACCGATAGCCAAATGCAAAAGTTGGGGAGGATGTCAGTGGCCTCCACCTGTAAAACCAGTTCTGTTATGGGGGGCTTGTCTCATTGTTGAGCCTCTAGCACACCTTTTGGTAACACCAAAGCAGCTGAAATTATTTAACAAACCTCTCTGTTGCTTCACTGACCAGATCCCAGAAGGATGGGATGTCTTCATTGAGCTTGTTGCAGTAAGCAATGCATTTTTTATTAAAATATACTGATAGTACGTACTGTAGAAAGTCTGGAAGGAGGCACTCAGCTATTGACTTGAATTATTGGATATTGTGATTTTTCATTTTATTAGTATTGTACACTGGTCACGGAGGGGGTATAGCTGTTATAGCTGGGGTATACCAGGCACAGACCACAGACCAGAGGAGAAGAAAAAGAGAGACTGAGAATGATAAAGGCACAAAGCCCATTGTTGCATGTAGGATAGTAATGGAGCTCTCAACTCACTTGAGTTCTCAACATGCACCTGTGACTGAAATGGAAACTGCATGGTTGATATTTCTTAGCAGCGGCACTTTTGTGTGGTTTGGTAAAAACACTGAAATCTGATAAAAAAAAAATCTGCTTGTATGGGCTTATCTCAGCATCGGTTATGATGATTTAAATTTGCAGACCACAGGTTTCCCAACAGATACAGCAAAGCGCAAAAACGTACAGAAATGCGCAAACAACAACAAAAAAAACTTACCTTCAAATATCACGTCACACATTTTAAGGATGTGACACATAGCCTGAAGGTACAAAAGATACAGATTTTTGCTTTTCTTAACAGATTGTAAAGAGTTCTAATGCTGCCCCCTCTTCTCCACTGAATTATTGATCTAATGAATTGCTTAATTTACACATTAAGCTTATTTTACCCTCAGTAGCACTCATGGAACTTGTTTCTTCCAACGCATGGGGAAATGGTCACAGCCAGCAGCTCAGGAAAGGTTTGGTGTATCTTAATGGAGGACCAACATTATTAATTACACTTGAAACAGAAAGCAACATCAAGTTGATTCGAGTTTAACAATACATTGCGATGTAGTTGAATGTCCAGTAGGTGGCAGTAATACATTCAGAATAGATTTTTACAGCTGAAGAATCAAAGCAGGATGCGCTCGATCATTGCGTCATTTACTGCCGTTTAAGAGGTTTCAGCTTTAAATTTGTGATTTGGCACCAAATTAAAAAAAAACCCCAAAAACTATGCATCCAAAAATTCTATGAGAAACTCCTCTGGCTCATTGTGAATAATTTTAAAACTTAAACAGAATCCTCACATTGCCTCAGTTGGAAAGTATTAATCAAGTCTTCATGATGGAGCTAAAAAAAAAAAATCACACAGTTATGTGAAAATGTCTTAAGCCACATTTCTTTTTTTATTTTGCTTTCAAGGAGCTAGACGTTTTTGTATATATGCATTTATTTTTAAAGCAGTCTTGTTCAGTACTTCTCCAGGCTTCCTGAAGGTCTTTCATAGTTTTTCTTTTGGACGTTGGCTGCTTTTTCACTCATTTTCAGTCCAATCCTTGTACCTGACCCTTTTCACAGGGCTGTTTTTGTTTGTTAAGCCACTTAACACTGACCTAAGACAGTCAAGAGTTGAGCCAGTGTTGTGTCTACACATAACAAAAAAACAGCTTTTAAAATGTCTCTTTTGGCACTTTGTTACAAGAACTCATAATTTGTTCTCATTTCTTTAGTTTAATTGGAGAAGTGGAGAACAAAAGAAGAAGTGGCAGGTCCCCATCATCTGAAAGTCATGTCCTTAAGAAATTCATGAGAACTAGTCTCAGTTTCAGGGTGGCTGTCAAGAAGCCGTACAATACCACCTGAAACACATCTGGTTGGCAGCTGCCTCAGCATGACAATGATCCCAAACACACTGCTAATGCAGTAAAAGTATATCTGGATAGAGAAACACACAGTGGAACACCATCAGTCATGAATTGGCCTCTCCAGTGTTTCCATGTATGTTTTTGAACATGTTTCAATAAATCAGTGGACCTCTTTCCCATATGAGTGGTGGCTCAAGACTTTTGCACAGTACTGTATATGACTCAAATTTGTGCATTATCAGGCTCTTTGTTGTAGTGATTAAAGCCATATTGTAACCTTTCCATTTTTAAGTGTAGTTAATAGTTACACAGTTGCGAGCTCCACTGGTCTGTTGTAAAGCTTAAAGCAGAAAGAGTCCTCAGGATCTATGGTTCAGTGGACAGGGCTCACGCACAGTGTGTGTTTTCTGCAGGTGACTCTTACAATAGATAACAAAATTGGGTTGTGTTGTATTGAGATTTTTTTTTTCAAATATCCCTGTGTCACACAGTTCACACTGGTCTTGAATAGTGAGTTTGAAAGCTAACAGCTAAACTGCAGCAGTGGTGCGCTACAGGTCACTCCATCGACATGCTCCCATTCGCCAGAGTGAGGAAATGCAGTGCCTTCCTTAACAAAGGGTGACAGATATGGGCCACGGCAGGGGGAGGGGTGTCATAGTGGAGCCACAGAGGAATGATAACCATGGCAGATAATAGCTGTGCTCCTTTAGCACAGCTATTATGTGTTTCCTCAAGTGGTTCCCTCATGCTAACTTTCCCCCTGCTGGAAACCTTGAAATTCCAATACAATATGAGGAGGGTTTTTTTTTTTTTGGCTTTCTTGGAGTTTTTCATTCTGTGGTAGTAGTACCACCACATGTCATGACTGAAACTTCAGGTCACAGAGCCACAGACTTCCATCTGTCCTTAAATCCTGGGCTAAATCCTTGTGATACTCTCCTTTCCTTTTCTTCTGAAGCCATTTTCCACTTGCTCTGCATTCCAGTTTAACCCTGATCACCCTATTTTGTTCTGTTAACTTCTTTGGATCAACTGTGTTGAGAGATGCTGGTTTTGCAGGTTTATGCTTCTAGTATAAGAAAGTGTAAACTAAACCTTAACTCCATGTAGTGGATGTATATTTATGTGGATCAGTAATTATGAAATCCACATCACAGTATTGTTTGTCTAGCTCATGGAAGATGTCTATGTACTGTTAATGTACAAAATGTTCAACCTGGCAGCACTTAAAAGCTGCACAGTCCCACCGTGATAGGGAAAAATGTTTCATTCAGATATGAAACTTCCATGGTATGGGTGCAGTGTTCTGACCATGACAATAAAACATGCAGCAGATTTTTTTTCTCTCTCTGGAACAAGAAATAAGTTCTAAACTCTCTGAGCTACTATAAAGCTCTCTCTTTAATGAGCTTTTCTTATTAGCGCCTTGAAAAATAATTTTCAATTAATAAATGAAATTTAGCTTATAACATCTTTTGCAAACAGGACTGATCCTCATTGATCCCCCTGTTTGATAACCTTAGGATATTAGTGATATCTTAAGGTTTTGATGCATACCTGTTTAATTATAAATGATCTGTGGAATTATCATATAAAATATGATCTTATAGGATCAATAACTAGTTTTTAATTCAGTTTTTATTTATCATAGATACATTTTCCCCTCAGATTTAATGTTTATTATTGCATGATAGTACCTTTTTGTATTTAGCCTGACTATGTTTTTTTTTAAATAGATTTTTGATGCTCTGTGGCGTGCCTATTCTTATTTGATCACATTTTGAATTCGTTTTGGGTACACTATGAGCGAGCGAACACAGGGTGAACATATATGCCTCACGACATCTTATGGAGTTAGGATATTTGATCTAATCTCTGTTAGTGAAAAATCGATCTATGACTGAAAGAGCCTTCCCTAGGGCTTCTCTTTCCCATCATTTGTATTTTGCGACTGACTGCAGCTTCTGCGCCGCTGCTGCTCATACGCAATCTCTGGATAGGTGGTTGCCATGGATTCCTGGGTCACATGCGTGGGTTTCCTAGCCAGAAGCAGCAGAAGATGTTCAGACCCAAAATCCTGAGCCATTTTCATTCAAGAAAAAGAGAGGATCCGTTGTGAAGGGCTTGCTGAGCGGGTGGTCTGACTACACCCGTCCGCTGATTTTGGCTTTAAAAAAAAAAAATCTCATCTGTGCGCTTTTGATTTTTATTGAAATTCGCAGCAAACCGGTTTTGTCCACATTCATAGACTGATAACAGGAATGAGTATAGAAATTCCTGAAGGACTGACGGAGCTGTTACAGAGCTTTACCGTGGAAGTGTTGAGGAATCAGCCCAGGGACTTGCTTGAGTTTGCGTTACAGTACTTCACCCAGCTTAAGGAGAGCGAGACCAAAGAGGCCTCATTTGGCAATGACCAAAATTCGGCCCCGAGACCTGGGAAAGCGGTCAATTTCATTGACGAAGCCATGCAGATCGATTCGGAAAACGGAGAGGAGGACGACGACGATGACGAGGAATTCATAGGTGGGCTAACAGATTCACTGTAACCTCTGTCAGGAGGATGCTGCATGTAACTCCAGATCTTTTTTCTTTCTTTCTTTGAACTATAAGCATGTATGGATGGATGTTCTGCGGGAGAGAATGAGAAACACAATGAGCGCAACGACGCTCCGCCGCCTGCCGCCATGCATTCACACCGTTTGCCTTATATGGTCACGGAGGCTGAATTCTGCTTCATGAATGTGTTTCGCTCCATCCGTGAGCACGCGTCTTTCTGATGAGGATGCGGTCAAAGAACAGCACCTGCAGACTGCGCTTTGTATGATTGTTTTATATTTTTTTAAAAACCTGGCACCTTTGGGCAACATGGATATTTTCTGTCTCAGGTGCGGGCCCGGTGGGCCTACACTGATGAGGTTATGTAGCATAAAAAATATGACAAACCTTATAAAGATCTACAACTTCAGCTACTATATGATGCAAGCAGTACACATTGTGCCGTCGACAGGCCTACATTTCCTAAAGTATGTAACACAGTGACTGCTGCAAGATTGTAATGAGGTGCAGCCAGAAGCAAGCCAGAGCTCTGACACAGCATCCCAATGAGTGGTGGCTTCTGCAAGACTGGCTGCAATGGTTACATAAGCAGAAATACTCCACATGCAGCTTTTAACAACTGCCGTGTTTTGTGTCATTTTTGTGCCCCACAAGGTTTCCGGTGTCTTAATGATATTTCAATGAGATTCAACACTGGCAGCCAGGCCATTAATGGATGAGCCCTCCTGTCTAATGTATATTTCATACTGACCTATTGTGTAGCAGCTTTTTTTTTTTCATTTGAATTTTCTTCTCATTTGAATTTGATTCAGAGACTAAAATCCACTTCAAAGCAGCTGGCCCCATTCAGATTTTACTCAGCTGAATATAGACCCTAATGAGCCCACTCCACCTGTGCTGTAGATGTAGAAACACAACAACCTATGCCTTCCTAACAATAACAGAGTCTGTGATGGCTGGACTTCCTTTATGATGAAATCTAACATGTTTATATGCTTCTTCTCTTTCAGCCCCTGTGATAAACAGATTCATCCGAAGAGCATCAGGTGAGTTATCGTCTGTTGTGTTAAAGAGGAAAACTCTGGATAGTGTCTCTCCTGAAAACATGAAAAAAAACCTTTCTATGACACATGAACAGTGAGGCAGTGAGTCAGATTGGTTTAAGTGATGCTTAACTATTTTTCCATCTGTCTTTTGTTACCATCTTCCACTTACTGTAATAGTGTTGATTTATTAGAGCTTGTGAAAGCACTTTGTCTGGGACCTGTCAATGAGTAATGTAGTAGTAGTAAAGTTGTAGTTTCACATAACTTTGTTGTGTTTGGATAGCTGCATGTTTGCCTTTCTGAATGGAAACAATGAGAATTATTTAGCTACAGTTTTGGTACATGTCTTACCTTTTATCATCTTCTACTTGGCACACCTTAATACTTGCATACAAAATGAAAATAAATCTAATTAAGTTGTCATTATGCTTGGCATTTAGCATTTTTCCAGTTTACATTATTCCAAGTTAAAACTTTGTTTCTGTTACATCTTTCTACATCTACATCTTCCTGTTAACATATAGGAAGGAAATGCGGTAAGAGTGCCATCCTGTATCGCCCCATATTTCTGTACTCAAAATGAGAAAAGCTGTTATTATTAAAAGATTTATTGCATGAAATGGTGCTGAATCATCCCAGGAATTTGGATTTTTTTGTTTGACTGGGATAAAGTCTGTGCCGTGGGCCATTTCAAGATGAACATTTGTCTTCCAAATGTTATGTAAGGTGTCTTTTTTCCCTTAATGTGAAGTTTTTTTTAAATAAAGATCTGGTAGACAGACACTGGAGGGTGAGACCATTAAAAGTTTATTGAAAAAGCAAAGACCCCAGAGACACCTGTATGCTTCAATGTGACCAGCATACGGTTCATCGACAGGCTGCAACAACCAATGAATATGGACAAATAATTACTGCTCATCAACAGGAGAAATTTATATTTTATTTGTGTGTCTCTGTCATGCAGTGTGTGCTGAAGCATTCAATCCTGATGAAGATGATGAGGATAAAGAGCCACGGGTAAACTGCATCCAATGATGCAATTATTTAATTGGCATAACTTGTTTAATTCTACCGAGATTATGAATCTGAAGTGCGGTTTTTGTTTTAGGTCACCCACCCCAAAACTGATGAGCAGAGGCAAAGACTACAGGAAGCATGTAGGGACATTCTTCTGTTCAAGAATTTGGATCCTGTGAGTGGATTATTCTATAAGTCCTTCTCCGAATTTTGCCCCGCCATCTCTTAAATTAAGCAAAGGGGAACATGGCCTGAGGCCAGCAGCCTTTTCCCTGCATGCCCTGGTGCACCGTGCCTGATTTTTGGAGATGGTTATTTTTTGGAGGTGGCAAAAAAAAAAAATGAGTGTAATCAGCATCATGGTTTCAGTGTCTGACTGCCATTTTTCACCATGACAGGAAGAGATGTCTCAGGTGCTGGATGCCATGTTTGAGAAGTTCTGCACAGAAGGGGAACACATCATTGATCAAGATGATGATGGGGACAATTTCTATGTTATCGAAAGGTGGGATTAACTTATGAAGTTTGAATCACATCATAATTTATTTAATTTAGAAAAAGAAAAGAGCTGCAAAATGAGGCCTGAAATCATTATTTTGGGTCAACTAAAGATTTTCAGTCTGTGGCTGCTTTGTGTTTGTATCTATTCTCTTTATTATTGTTTTTCTCTCTCTCTCTCTGTCTGCTGTATTTTCATTCAGTGGCACGTTTAACATTTTCGTGAAGGTTGATGGCATGGAAAAGTTGGTGGGCTGCTATGACAACAAAGGCAGCTTTGGAGAACTGGCGCTGATGTACAACACCCCCAGGGCAGCCACAATAATCGCCACTTCACCTGGAGCCCTTTGGTGCCTAGTGAGTAAACCATTACATCCCCCTGCAACAGCACAGTTGGATCTTTAATCGGGTTTTTATAGCACGCTGTGCTGTCAGCTGTCATGATTTAAATATACGGTGAGTTTATCTGCGGCAGTGTGGAAACCGTCATTAGGTGAATACAAATTAAGGTGAAAACAGCTGCTTCACCCCCAGGCTCTGATCTGTTTATTGTTAAAATTCAGATGAATGTTATTTTGCTTAAGCAAAACCAACACCGAACTGTTTTATAACAACAGCTGTTTTCAGTATCCAGTTGTTGTTTGACTTTTTCTGTAGCAGCTGTTTATTAGTGACTATGAGCGCTGTCGTTAAACTGTGGGTAACGTCTTTGTTATGTCCTCCCAGTGCAGACTGGGTAGATTGCTGCTGTATCCCCTGCTAACCTGGGCACTTGTAGTTTGCTTTTTAAGTCTCGAGTCACAAGCAGGAAGCCCTGTTTGACCAGCAATCAGTTTAAGTAAAGGAGGAAGATTGCTGCCAAAAATACATCCAATCAAACAGCTGTCCTTTTATTTAGAGTGAAGGGATGGGGTATTAACTTGGCATGGGTCCAGCTATAGCAACCGTTATACCATGAGGTTACAGCCTTTGGATGAAGAAAAGGGTTTATTAGCTGTAGGACGCCCTCTGCAGTCTCTTATGTTTCCTACAGCACAGTATGTGACTGCATCCTGCTATTGACCATGCTGTCTGGCCATTATTCCTTTCTTTGTGTTCAGGCTTGGCACCCGTTTAAAATTGTATAGCACTATTCATATAAAGGTTTTGCCATAATATATGCTGTTAACATAGATCACTATAGCTGCATGGTGGTGTAGAAGGTCCTGGGTTTGAATCCATCACCTGCCTGGCTGCTGGCAGATGATGGAAGGTGAAAATCATGGATTGCATGCTTTTCCCGTGTCTGCGTGGATTCTCTCTGGGTACTCTGGCTTCCTCCCACAGTCCAAAGGCATGCAGTTAGCGGAGTTAGGTTAATTGATGATTCTAAATTGCCCATAGGTGTGAGTGGTTATCTGTCTCTCTGTGTTAGACTGGTGACCTGTCCAGGGTGTACCCTGCCTCTCGCCCTATAGCAGCTAACATAGGCTTCAGCCCCCCGTGCCCCTGAAAAGGTTAAGTGCCAGAAAATGGATGGATGAATATTATAAAGCAGGAGTGAGCAAGGGAATGCACAGTCTTTTAACATGAAGCTTTGAATCTGTGTTTTAGGATCGTCTGACATTCAGGAGGATCATAGTGAAGAACAATGCCAAGAAGCGGAAACTGTATGAAGCATTCATTGAAACACTACCCCTGCTTACATCTTTAGAGGTTAAGATTAGCTTTGTCCAGCAACATTATGAAAGTACACTAAGTATTTTACAGAGTATACAGTGAAACCATTGCGAACCAAATATGTTTTCATGTACAGGTGTCAGAGAGAATGAAGGTAGTAGATGTGCTGTCCACCAGGGTGTACAGTGACTCACAGCAGGTCATTGCTCAGGTGACTGATGTTTGTGTGTGATCTGTTTTTAATGGGCATTTTTATTGTCTACATTTATAATCAATGAGTGTCCTGTTTTTGTTTGTTTGTTTGTTTTTTTTGCTCCTTTGCAATTATCGTCTTGCTTTGCGTCACAGGGTGATTTAGCAGATTGCTTCTACATTGTTGAATCTGGCCAAGTTAGAATCACTATGAAGAGAAGCCGGGTAAGTTTGCACCGCCCCTCTATAGACAAGCCTCCGATAAAATATTTGTGTGCGTCTTTTTTAAATTTAAACTTACAATGCAATTTTTATTTTTTCTGCCAGACAAAAACAGACCAAGAAGAAGAGGAGGTGGAAATCGCTACATGCTCCAGGGGCCAGTATTTTGGGGAGTTGGCTCTCGTCACAAACAAACCCAGAGCCGCATCTGCCTATGCTGTGGGCAGTGTCAAATGCTTGGGTACATTTTGTGTTCATTCATATATTGGGTCAATGATGTGCATTTCCCTGTAAAACACACATTATTTTACATTATTCTTTAAAATTCACATTAAAGTTCTGACTGTATCCATGCCTTTTCTTTATCAGTCATGGATGTTCAAGCCTTTGAGAGATTGCTAGGCCCATGCATGGACATCATGAAGAGAAACATTGCTAACTATGAGGAGCAGCTGGTGACCCTGTTTGGAAGTAGCCCTGAAATTGAGCAACAGACTGCATGAAGTGACTGCAATGGACTGTGAATGAGTGGATGGAAAAAGGCTTGTAACCACTTAAACAGCTTTTCTTACAAGAAATGTGAATATCCACCTACATAAACCATTTGAGTGTCAGATATATAAAACAGACACGGTCAGATTCCCTTGAGACAAGGTTCATTTTATTAGAGTTTGCCACATAAAGTTATGACTGAAGTAAGCCAAAGCAGAGTTGCTTAAAGCTTATTTTACAAAGAAAAAAAAAAGAAAACACATTTCCCGCAGCACTCACCTTAAAAATGTAAGTGTACATTTTACTTGTCAGTGTCAGGTGCATTATTTGCTTGTAATTTGAACATGTTTCTTAACTTTCACATTTTCTCCACAGTGTTATAGCCACTCATACAATAATATTATATCATTTGTAAATTTCTAAACATTATGTGTCAGAGTCAAAAGCCAAAGCTAATTTCTTAATTTCTTACTGGATAAGTGTGATCAAATGTCACATGTACAAGAGTCCAAACCAGAGAAATGATGAACAGTTTGTAAAGGATAACCTCTTTGACATTTTGATTACAAAAGACTTGGCAGTACCTTAAAACTTTTACAAAAATGCATTCCTGTTTATCATAAGCTCGAGTCCCTTGAATATGTGCTCATAAACCATGGACCATTGTTGCTGTTTGTGGCCGTTAGCCGAATACTAAGCTTTTTTTTTTCTTTTTCAAAAAAGCAACGTTCAGAGAGATAGCTGATAGTTTTGTAACAATACACAACACATTGCTGTACAATTTTAAAACTGAGTATTTACTGTTATTATTATAGGCCCACTTTAAACTTAATGAGCTGCCCAGCAAGACAGTATTCATTATAGGCAACGTCTTAAGGCAACGAAGTTTTCTGTGTTTCAATGTAAAATTGAGGTACTACTGTTTTTGCATAGGTGAAACATACATTATTATGACATCCATTGTTGCTGTCTACCTCTGCCAACAACCTATACAGTTTCACGCTCAGCAGGAATCTAAAGTGGGTTCTGTCTCTTACTTCTTCTCTCTCTTTTTAAAGTATTGAAGTCTTCTGTATTTTGTCTGGAGCTTATATTGTTTAACTGGTTAAACATGCGGATTTTATTCCCCACCCCCACCCCCCTCACCCACTCGTAGGACTGGTAATTTTTTGAAGGCAAAACCACAATACTGGCTAAAAGTACTGTATGTTTCACTTTTCATGTCAATAAAGGTTTTTTCTTTTTTGTATTTGTGTTTCATATCAATATTTGTCATAGTAATGAAAGAGTCCACTCATTCACAATTTAAATATTCACTCATTCATTCTTCAGCCAATCACATCTTGTAAGAGATTGTTTTATTACAAGGGAAAGAATTTAATCTTCAGAGCGATATGTGCGAGTATTTCTTGCAGTAGCTGCAACACTGCAGATAAAAAAATGATCTTGCATTGTTCCTGTCATTGCCAATCAGCTGTTACTGGCTAGTGACGGGCATGGACTTTCATCCAATGAGAGGATAAACAACAAACTAGGCCACGCCTTCCGTATTTTTCTCAACCGTATTATCCAGTAGAATATCCGAATTCTTCTTGTTGATGTTCTTGTGCACCAATGGGGAGCGTTCTCTGGAGAACCTTGTTTCCTCCCCTCAAGTGAATGCCACAGAGTTACTTGATGTCGACAGCTCTGGTAAGTGGGGAAGTTGACTATTTTTTTTCGAATAAATCAAATGTTTAAAGTAATTTTTAACTTGTTCTTTGTGACGCTCGTGTCCTTATAATTCTTGTATTATGTCTAAGCGAGGTTGTCACGCGTTAATTTGATGTCGACTGAGAGATTGAGGTCGACAGTTTTTTTCCGCTTTGACGCTTGTTGTTTTTGTTGCAACAAACCCATCCGACAGCAGCTGTGTGCATTAAAACAGTTCTTTAAATTTGTTAGAGCCGCTGTGAATGATGTAAAAATGTCGTTAAAATGTTTCTAGGGGTTTTCGTGTCATTCATTTTGAACGGGGCAAAGAGGTTGCGTCATGCCTCAACTTGTTGACATTCTTTTGTTTACAGTGTTAGACCCGAGAGCTTGTAGGTTTGAGCGAAGGAAACTGTTGCTGCGTTTAAAGGTTTGGGAAAGAGCAGGCCGAGCCCCCCAAGTCGTCTTTTTGGATAATATATTACTTTTTAAGCGTTTTCTGAACGCTATTATGTTGTTCGTGTATTCCTGCTTACGAAGTCGAAACAACGATGTCAGAACCTGCCGCGGCCTTTGATCGGTTATCGGAACGATAGTGGTCGTCAATTTTTGCCTTCAAATGTGTTAAATTGAGGAAGTCGCAGTTTCCTTTTATGTTTTTAAAGATTTTTCTTACATTGACTGTCGAGTAAGACGATATAAATTTCCAATAAAAATTGTAGATTTTACTTTGTTATTGACATTCATGCACATTTCTTGGATTTCGATGCGTTCCACCGTCTGCACGACACTTTTAAAGATGAATTTCTGCTATTTATCGTTTTCGCTGCGCAGTTATGAATGAATGAGCTCTGGTACGCATGCGTCAAACCCTTTTAAGTTTATAAACAAGGCCTCCACGCAGCGGGTCACATGACTGTTCACAGAGGTTTGCTCTGTCGATTCAGACAAAGGATTCCCTAAAGGCTTTGTGCCTTTTCCGTTATATTTATGCCATACATGATATGCTGTGACTCAGTACTAACTGTGTTGTTTTTGTTTGTTGTGATGATGAACTTATGGGTCGTGTTTTTTTCCAATGAATTCCTTTACAGCATTCTAATACAACCATTCTACCATTACC
>VUQK01011235.1:33848-53354 GCA_015106715.1 Bujurquina vittata
GGCATGAATGTGTTTATGAAATTTTTTTTTGGAATCATGGCTGCCCCCCCCCCCCCACACACACACACACACTTACATACACTCAGCGTTACACATTTAGAAGCTGTGCGTGACAAACACTATGTGACGTTACGTGACTACATTGTTGAACAAGTTCAAGAGGCCTATTTGTCACTTGTCTAAAGTCGCCGTGTAAGATACTCTGACGATTTCAAAAAAAGAAGACGACACTGAGAAGAAGAAAAGATGTCTTTCCTGTCTTTTTCAGCCTGCAGCTCTTTTGCCACGGTATCTGAAGACAGCTCGAGATTTTTGCAGGCTCACTGGGTTGTCAGAAAAGAAGTTGGTGTTACTTACTGTAAGTGTGCAACAAAAGGCTTTCTTTTTTATAGACAATCCACTGCCACTTATGCCCCAGCAGGCCACATAATCATTTCTTTTGGAGACTGATAAGTGTGGGAATCATAAAGGAGTACGACATATGAATATATCACAAAACACGGGCCAGTTTGTTAGGTGCACCTGTTCAACTGCTCATTAATGCACATGTCTAATGAGCCAGTCACATGGCTGAAACTCAACGCATTTAGGCACATAGACATCAAGACACCTGCTGATGTTCAAACTGAGCATCAGAATGGGAAAGAAAGCGACTTTGATTGCAGCACGGTTGTCGGTGCCAGATGGCAGGTCTGAGTATTTCAGAAACTGCTGATCTGCTGGAATTTGGGGCTTACAGAGAATAGTCAGTGAGCAGCAGCTGCCAGGGAGAAGACGCCTGTGTGAGGCCAGAGATCAGAGGAAAATGGCCAGGCTGTTATAGCCAACCAAGGTATGCAAAAGAGCACCTCTGACTGCACAGCACATCCAACTTTGAAGCAGATGGGCTACAGTAGCAGAAGACCACTGCTGTTAGCTAAGAACAAGACACCAAGGCTACAATTCACATAAGCTCTCGAAAATTGGAGATTGGAAATATGTTGCCTGCTCTAATGAGTCTCCATTTCTGCTGTCACATTCAGATGGTAGGGTCCAAATTTGGCATGAAAACATGAAACCCTCCATCCTGCCTTGTGTCGATGGATATGATGGATGTGCAGCTGACAAATGCTGCAGCAACTGTGCGGTTCTGTCATGTCAGTATGCACCCAAATCTCTGAGGAGGCTGTTGTACCTAAAAAAGTGTCCGGTGAGTGCATGTTTCCCAAGATAACAGCAGTATCAGGATATGATATGAAGCGTCTATTCTTCTTCACCACAAGCTAGCTAAAATCTATTATCTTTACAGGTATTCATTTGATTAACATCACCATAATGTGACATGATGTACTGACCACTGTAAGCCAAATTTGGTGATTTAAAAAAAAGGTGTGACTGATTGGCAGGAGGTCATGCATGTATGATAAAAAAAAGTAAATCCTTCTTTTCCTTTATATCATATTTTTGTATGTGCTACTTATTTTCTTTATCTTTTTTATGCTGTAAAAAATAAGTGGTCATAGAGACAAGTCAATATGTTGTTTAGTCCTATAACACAACACATAAATCACAATTTGGCTGCTGGTCACTGAGAGTTTTGACAGCTCTGCCTCCAAAGTGATGGACAAGCTCAACACCGAACCTAAAAAAGATATTTGTCAATTTGCTTCTTACCTGCTAAGAGGCCAGCAAAGAACAGTGACTGTTATCTTGTCACTCTCTCTTAGTCAAGTAGAAACTCGGTCACCCCCTGTGATTTAAAATTGACCTCTGGAAAAGAAAGGTGTTGGTCCTTTCCATCAGTGCTGTGCAGGAAGGTCCAACACCTATCATAACGAAATCTCTGCTCGCCGAGGTTCAGGGGAGAGCTGTTAATGCAGTGGCAGCATGCTGCCAGAGATCTGTCTGGTGGCGAGGTGCGTGTCACAAAGATGAAGACCTGCTGTAAGGAAAAGCATTGAACTCTAGAACCTACCTATCCACTATCCTGAACATTACTGCTGCACATTTCCCAACATATCCATAAAGAAAATCTGCCATTTTTATTCAAGTCAGAGAATTGAAACGGATATAGATGATAAAGACGAGAGTGGGTATAAATAAAATGTGACTCAGCTTGGTCAGACTTTCTGAATCAGTCCTCATGCAGTTGACAAGAGCCTCTTTTCCCTGTTCTTATGTGACAGGAGCGGTACCCAGCGTGGTCTTCTGCCGCTATAGCTCATCTGCTTTAAGGCAGGATGCTCTTCTGCATACCTTGGCTGTTTAGGTGAGTTTGAGTGAGCCGTTATTGGAGTTACTGTTGCTTTTCCATCAGCTCAAAGCTGTCTCTGTGCATTCTCCTCTGACCTCTGGCATCAAACAAGGTTTTTTCACTCAGACAACTGCTGCTCACTGGATATTTCCTCCTTTTTTTGGACTATTCTCTGTAAACCTCTGAGATGGTTGTGAGATGCGGTTGCTTGAGTGGATATCTATGTTAATGAGCAGCTGAACGTGCATATCTAATTAAGTGGCCAGTTTATTATATGCAAAAAAAGAAGATCTTGGCCAAAATATGGGTCCTAAATCCTTTTTTGCACAATATAGAAAACATTTAAATACTGAATAAGCTTTAATTAATTAATGTATTCAATACATTTCATATACAAGCACATAATTGGCATTCAAGGACACCAGTTCTGCTCCTCTTTTGTGCTCCTCCTTCTCTAACAATATCCCATGACCTGTCGTACTACCATTCTTATATCCTTTTACGCTGCCCACATTTCTGCCTGCCTATTGCGCTGTCCCTTGTGTTTCGGCACTCTAATTGGATGGTGTGTGAACACTGTGAAAGGGGGGAAATCATTCCATTTTCTCGGTCCACAGGTTTCAGGCTGGGGAAAACTGGATTGAATAAACTCCTGCTGATAGAATTTGCACTTTGCTCTGACAGCCGAACAACAGAATAGCCGAAAGGACAGAAATCACACGAGTCAAACAATGCTCCAGAGAAGCTGGGCCCATAGCTTCATACTAATCTACACTAACACTCAAAGAGTAGCTGCTGCCCTGGATTACGTGCAATAGCTGTTAATGTTAACAACGCACACTTTCCACATGACTTGTTTTGGAGTCTAATAAAATAAGTTGCGTCACAACTGTGTTACATAACTTTATAGAAAACAAATAAACCGTGGCTGAAATTATTAGGCAATGAGAAAATCAATGAAAAATTAAACCAACAAAAATTTTGTTAATTTGTAATTTCATTTGTTTATTTGTCAGGACAGAGTGCCAGCATAATGAAACCTCGAGGACACATTTTGCAGGGATGAAAGAAAATTTGTTATTTTGTGTCGGTTCAGTTAGTAAGTGTTGCTCTATTTCACAGGATAAGTTAGAATGTATCAGGAGACATAAGAAGTCAAAGGATCACCTAAATAATTATCTACTATGGGCCCAAATTTCATTACAATCCAGTAGATAGCTGGACTGCCTTAGGAGTGCCCAAACAAAATAACTGACAGTGCGAGTGACTCCAGTCAAATGTCCCACTTGTTGTACATAATGTTTGTATGAAATATTTCAATTTCCTAGGCTCAAGCATATTCTCACAAGTTTTAGAACATTTCCTTTTTTTTTTTTTTTTGGTCAGTTTGAGACATTTGTACCTGAACAGGCTAATGCTTCCAGGCATACAACTACCCAGATTTGTTACTCCTTCAATCAGCTGTGCTAGCATAGTGGGCTCTTGCATTGATGAATTAGCCTTTTACCAAGAAAAACTTGCATCAGGTACCACAGTAAGCCACTGGAACACAGCCGCAATGGTAGATATTCTATTAAAGGTATCATTAATGATTTATGATTATTTATTCTATTAATCTTTGTCACAGAAGACATGTTTGATCAATCTAACATTCTTCTAAATATAAAGCTAAAGTAGTTTTCTAAGCGTGGTAATTTATATAGAATTGATTCCAATCAGATCTTGGGACTGGGACAGGAAGTGGTTCATTCCTAGAAACTGTTGGATTAAGAAGAAAACTGTTATTCCACTCTAAATATAAAGGAAGCAAAACAGTGGATGTTAGGAAGCAAAAGCCGTCACTTACAAGAAAATAATAAATGAGATACAAGCAGTTTTTATTACCGCTCGCACATTAATTGATTAATATTTTTCACAGTGAAACTCGAGGTTTACTTGGAGGCCTGAGCCAATATGTGACTGAAAACAGCCTCATATTCTCATTTCCTGTGTTTACTATAACGAAGGATACAACTCGAGCTCTGATAACGTAATTAACGTCTCTTCGAGATCAATAGCCCCAGAGCATGCAGCTAATGAGACTTCAAGACATGAAATAGAGACGGATGGAGTCAGACATCTGACTCTACTCGCATTACATTTCAGTGGGTCTACCGAGAATGAATGGGAGCTTAATAAATAGTTTTTCTATAGGGTACCATAAAATACTGGTAGCATGTGGTTTCAGCAGGAAAGAATTCATTGTTCTCATATGTTAAGGGAAATTTAAAAAAACCCTGACTGTTTTGTATTAAATTAAATCACTAATACCTGCACATAATGTTAGTGCCCTCTTATTTGCTCAGGAGCCGTTGTGAGTAGCATCTGTGCACTGATAAAGAGGTTTTAGATAATTATGTAGCTCGACTAATTCTTCAAAAGAGCCATAAGGTCTAACATGATGGTACAGTAGGCTGTTGGGTGTGCTGTGCTTCTATGATCTTTACAATGTAGTGGTGGTGGCGGTGGGGTTCTTGTACGAGGTCAACACTTAAGTCAACTCCTAATAGTGTTATGACAAAGTTGAAGCAATTGGGAACAACAGCAACAAAGCAGCAAAGTGGTAGGCCACATAAAATCACACAGTAGGGTCAGCGGATGCTGTGGTCACTTTCTGCAGAGTCAGTTGCTACAGACCTCCAAACTTCATGTGGTCTTCAGATTAGCTCAAGAACAGTGCGTAGAGAGATTCATGGAACGGGTTTCCATGGCCAAGCAGCTGGATGCAGTGGTGTAAAGCATGCTGCCACTGGACTCTAGTGTAGCCGTGTTCTCTGAAGTGGCGAATTACATTTCCCTCTCTGGCAATCTGATGAATGAGTGTGGTTTTGGCAGTTGCCAGGAGAACGGCACTTGTCTGACTGCATTGTGCCAAGTGTAAAGTTTGGTGGAAGGGGGATTATGGCGTGGAGCCGTTCTTCAGGAGTTGGGCTCGGCCCCTTAATTCCAGTGAAAGGAACTCTTAATGCTTCAGCATACCGAGACAGTTTGGACAATTTCATGCTCCCAACTTTGTGGGAACAGTTTGGGGATGGCCTCTTTCTTTTCTAACATGACTGCACACCAGAATGCTTCACAGAGTCCTGACCTCAACCCCATAGAACACCTCTGAGATGAATTAGAGCGGAGACTGTGAGTCAGGCCTTCTTGTCTGACCTCACAAATGCCCTGCAAAGGGAGGGCCAACATCACATTAATCCCTATGGATTAAGATTGGGATGTCATTCAAGTTCATATGTGTATGTGACGGCAGACGAGCGAATACTTTTGGCAACATAGTGTAGCTGGGATCGGCTCCAAAACAGAGAAACTGTTGACCAGTGTAGCTTGTTTACCAGTTCGTGTCCTATTAAGTAAGGAGTGAGTCATGCGCTAGTAAACAAACTACCATCTGATGCACTGCTAAGAAGTAAGAGTAAGAGGGAGATGAATTTGGCTATAAATCTGCAGAGGTAAATAATTTCAATCTCCAAATAAAGGTGTCGCACAACAATATATAACAATGCTAAATATTCAAAACAAAAGCCCAGGAAGCCACGGCGATGGGTAACAATGCCGGTTAACAACATTGCTACTCTGAGACATCCACACATTAATGTTACCAAACTCCCTCAGGCGCCTTACACACTCCTCCCAAAACCTTTTACCTTCTCTGAACAGTTGCTATTTAATTTCATTATCTTAATCCTGACTTAATCAGGCTTCAGCAATTTACATATGAATTAAAAAGAGAATGTCAGCGGTAATGGCTGTGCGTAGTGGTGTTTGTATGCTCCTGTAGACAAGCAATGACTGTGCATTTTAAACTGTGCACAAAGTGGGGATGTACATTATGGAGCAAATCCTCGATTACAGTACATGTCATTTTAAGTATTCTTACACAGGATTTCAGGCTATAAGTAACGTAAGATGTCAAACTTTTCACAATTCACTAAACCCGTGAAAGATGTAAATATTTACTGTACAAAAGCATCCAGATTTATACTGTAGAAACATGACTTTCAGCAATCCATCCAGTAGCTGTTTAGAGATTTTAGTCTGGGGTTGGGGGGCAGGCAGATCAATTTTGACATTCCTTGAGTTAATAGAAAGGCTGAAAATCGAATATGGCCATAAAGCTGCTGTGCTCAGTAATTTAGAACATGGAACACAAAGATCTGCTGCAGCCAAAGATACCTGTATAAAAGTGACAGCTGTCACAGTGTAAACAGTGTAGTAAAAATACCTAAAGACCTGAAGGTAAATTTATGGCCTCACAATATTTACAACCCCATTTCCCAACCGCATGATGTGACCTTTCTTTCAAGCCCCCCACATATCACACACACTCCTAAATTCAAATGTAAACCTTCTAACCTGGCAATCAACTTGTGCTTCACACCATAAATATGCCAGCACGAGTGAGAATTAGCCTGTGCCAAGGACACAGCTTTATCTTTTATTGAATCTTTGGAAACATTAATGAAAACCTAATAAGCTGCTGTTCTGAGCCTGCTGGTACGGGTAAATCCTTGATATCAGGTCTGTTCATCGCATGTATACAGTAGATTCAACAAAGGCTTCCCAAAACACTGGCTAAAAACTGTTCTTTCAAATTGTCAGGAATCATGGGAAACAAATTTTTAGACAGTTTTAGTAGTGCTACTACAAATATACGTGTCTCATTAGAGATTTAGAATTAAGAGTTTGCATTATTTAAAAATCATTAATCTGCATTTCCAAAGGTGCAGTGTCTCTAATCCAGTAAAACATCCACAACAGCCGAGCTGATCATCTGCATTCACACAGTCAGAGCAGTAAGACAATTAAAATGTGCTACGGGGCTGTCTGTGTTATGGTCTGGTAGATTCATCACAGCAAAGACTGGCTTTAGACGTCACTGTGTTAGATCACTTCCAGCCCAGAAGAATACAACAAATCAAGTTCAATCAACCAGCTGAAGATGAAATGTAGTGCTTTAAGCGCAATCTAAGTAGGCCCCAAACGGCAAAAGTGTGACTGATTTACAGTAGCATGTTAATGTTGGCATGTCTGGTCTTCACCTCCTTTTCCCGCCATCACCAGTTTGATAACAGATGCAAAGAAGGGACCTTTCGCAGACCTGACATCATTTCTCAAATGCCATCTCCCTAACTAATACTCACCTTTTGATGATACCGAACTTTTTTCAATCACTATATTAATATTTGTTATCCTGGTTATTAGATAATAAATATTTCACCATGACACTATTTTCATTTTATTACTTCATTTGTCAGGCAGGGAATAACGGCAGTGAAGCAGAGAGGTTAGACATCATGTTAATGTGACAATCTGCACTTGTAACAGTGTGTTCATTTAATAACACCTGTACAATCTAAGGTAATTTAAAATAATCCAATCTTATTTGGACTGCCCTCCTTGTAGACCCTCTAACTTCCAATTGCTCTTCCACCTGCTCCCTTTACCCTATCCCCTTTCCTCGCTGCTAGTCTGTCACCTCTAACCTCAATCTGAACTAACCTCAATCTCTCTCTAGCGTAAGGATGTTGTCCCAATCCTGTCAAATTTGCAGCTCTCACTATCACACTATCAACACACACCGGACCCACAAACACCAGAAGCGGAACTGCCTACCTCTTAGAGCCCTACCAGTTTGGTTTGTCTGTCCCAGCAGTGAGACAAGAGCTTCATTCTGCTTCAGGAAACCTTATGTCCTCATATTCCTTGCCCTATCTGCTACATCTTTCATAACCACCAGATTCGCTACTCTCCACGCATATTGATGCAAGCTTGGCTGACATCTGAGAGTGGATTGAGAGGGTCGGCCTGAAAACTTGACCTGGACAGGACTTTGTTCCCTCAGGGGGAAAGGTCCCTTCAAAGAGACCTGTCCATCACCACTGCCAACGCAATGATGGTGCTCATTCAACGATGACTGATGTTGAATGACAAACTGCCATCACAAAAATCATCTGCAGTCAGGGAGGTAGCACAGTCAGGGGTTAAAGTGGGCCAGAATGATCTGGAACAGAGACCTCCAGTTAATAAGTAACTACATATAATTGGGAGTTTAATACATTATAATATAAAGTGAGTTCATTTTTGAGTGCTGCAGCCTGGTGTTGATGGGGCTGCTCATTCGCTGAATCAGAAAGTAATGTCACCCCACGGCCCCACCTGCACACTCTACACCTCCTTTCTTCCATCTTATTCATGCAATAAATTGAAGACAATGGCATTTCAGCGTCTAGCCAGTGCTACAGAAAGTAGGCAGGCATAAACATTAACATATGTTTAGGAAAGCTGAAAGCCAGCAGCAGCAGCACCAGATCACAGCCTGTCCACAGAGAAAACAAATCCACTGGTTCTATAGATTACTGATTATTTGGGACCCATTTCCCTCTGAGCACAGTACATAGTTCAGTCTTAACATTATATTTGCTGGACAATTACTTTTATCCAAAGTAACTTACAGTGAGTGCATCTGAAAGGTGGAAAGGTTTGTGAACCTTGGAAATTACCAGGATGCAGAATGTGGACGGAGCTATTATGCTTTTCAATATTTTCTGTTGTGTGTGCTGTTACATGGCAAAAAATTTCACATTCTATGGTCAGCATTTGTACAAGTAATCCCTATGAGACAAAAGACCAGGATTCACACCGTTATAACCTCTCCCCTTCAGACTGTTTTTTTTTCTCTTCTTGGCTCTGAATCATCTTAGTGAGAGCAGATATACTTCATATAGTCGTCTCAGACACACAGCTCTAGCTGTCAACACAGGAAGCCCTCCCAAATGCCGTTCAAATCTGCCGTTTGCAAGGTGCAGCCAGTCAGAAGAAAACTGTCTCAAAGTGAGCTGAGCTAATATGACTTGTTTTGGACGGTGGATGGACGGAAGGGCTGCACCAAGTATGAGCCCAGTAGTAAGATAAACAAGGACAAGTCAAAGCCCCCCTGTACGATCCCAGGAGGAGACACAAATCCCTTGGGGCTTGTGTCAGGAAGGGCAGCCAGTATGAAAATCTGCCAAATCAAATATGCAGAGTGACCCACTCTGGTGGCCCCTCGTGAAAAGGGAAAACTAGTCCAGTCCAAGAATAAAACAAGGACCCGGAAATTACCCTAATAGTTTCTCTTTAAACATAGATTTATCAGCTAACAAAATACAAATAGCTAATCATTTCAAACTGTTATAAACAGACACAATTTAAAAAAAAAGCCTGTACAATGCTTAATTTAATTATTTGCAATAATTTAAAGCTTACACACCTGGATATCAACAACAGGGTTTTAAGGCTTAGAACACAAAAAGAATAGTGATTTCTTTTGCGGCACTGCCCAGTGACATGGGCAGGGCTCGTCATGCTGATATTTGGTACCCTGACGACAGCTGAGACACTGTGCTGCAGCTGTTGTTACCTGCAGGCCACCGCCCGCTGGGCAGAGTGCATGAGCTGATCTGACCATGATGGATGACATTGTCAGCCCATCAAAACCATCCTTATTTCAAGAACACACGCGCGCGCACACACACACACAAACACACGTATGCACAACATTTGTAGGGTGAGAGGATTCTGTGTTAACTGCATAAGGCAGACATTCTATTTAAAAAATATATAACAAAGAGGGAAAAGTGTAATGGCACATAGCTCGAGGGTAAAATGTAGAAACAGAGACACTGGAAGTGGGTGACAGTTATTGAGAAAATAATGGTGAAAAAAAAGGGAGACAGGGTGAGCTGTCATGGCAACATTCTAAAAAAAGGAAAACAACAGTTAATTACCACCTCCACCCACAGCTATGATACATACATACATAATGGCGAAGGTGACAGGACACCTGCTACAAAGTCTCAACTAGTTATCACCTGCAGGTATTTCTGGAGCCCCTTGTGCCAAGAGACTAGCCCAGTTTTATTCTTATTTTGTAGCTTCAGTACTGGAGGAAAATGTGAATGTGTGAGGAAAATACCTAACTGAAGCTCTCACAGGTGCTGCTTGACATTTGCTCTCTGCAGGATTTGACAGAGACCATTCGCTGGCTGCACCATCATCGTTTTCTGAGTGTTTATGTTCTGCAGGGTGTGTCAGGAATCCCCTAAAGACCCACACAATCTAATAAAGTCATAAAAATGAAATCCAGTTAATCTAAATATCTACATATTATAGCACTATTATGTCTATGTGCATGCAATCCACTCACTGAGGCACTTAGCTATTCAAATGAGACGATAAAGAGTTCCGCACCTCCGCCAGATTCAAAACAAAGCAAAGAGCCTGAATGAGAAAAAAAAATAAAGGCACTATTGCATTACACACTTCTTCTTCTTAAAGGTTACAAAATTATTCATTCATCTCTATTAAGCCCTATACTTCCCTGAGTGGCCATATGATGATGTTTAGTGCTTAAACATATCCTGAGCTTAAAGGGAAAAACAAAACTGATGAATGGGAGGCATCAGGAATGTAAACACAGGACTGAACTGATCACCAAGCCCAATACAACCTGGATGCAAGTGTCACATTCATTCAGGTAAGTGCGCTCATTCGCGTCGAGCTCTAAGGTTGGAGATGGAGCTTGATGAACTCTGGGAAACACACTTCACAGGAAATTTTATTCTGAAGTTCCTATATTTGTTTCAGCTCTTTCCTCACTGTTCCAGGCCAAGGGAAGATAATTTCTATTGTACATCATTTTATATAATAGTGTATATGTAATTGCAAAATGTTAAGCAAGAGGAAATTATATTAAATTCAGTGAAATCCACATTTCATTTTTTCTCACTCTAAAGAAGAAGCCGTACTTAGAGGGAAAAAAAACATTTCACTAAAAGCTGTAAAAGCACCAGTGGGTTCTAATATCATTTCTTTTCTAGTGAATTTGACATATTATGTAAATAAGAAAGAGTGTTATGTAACAATCTGCCAGACTGTTCTATTCTCCTTCAGCTTTAAACAGGAAAAAAAAAAATATTGGAAGATCTCAGCTTGGTAAGCAGCAAAATTATACTGAACAAAAACTGTGTAAATTTTCGTCAATCTAACACAAGCAATGTGGCAGAAATATAAAATTATCTTTTTATACCGTACAGCTCATTTAATGCCTATTTTTTTTTTGATTTTCTATTCATGCTCATCCACACAGGCCACAGCCTATAACTGTACCCACACTTCAGAGATGTGTGCAGGGAGAGTGGAAACTGAAACCCCAGCATACCCTGCACTTGAGGAAAGAAGATCTTCTCAGCTAAGACACTGATCTTAGTCCACAGATGACAGTTATACTCTCACGATGAGAAAGTTAGAAGGATCAGAGACAGACGAGGAGACTGCATTGGCGCCCTTGCTTGTTATCTGATTCTTACCACTGCAGTTAGCGCTATCAAACAAATAGAGTCATAGTTATTTGCAGAGCAAGTGGTCAACAATGTGCTTTTTCTTGGTGATTAAATGACTGTGCTTTTAAATAATGCATGCAGTACCCCCCCTTCATATATTGGTACACAAATCCTCACAACTTTAAGGTTAATCTTTGAACACATTGCTTTTTGGACAGCTCTAGCAGTGACAACAACCCTAAGACAAGCTAATAATCACCGGTTCCTCCCAACAGATGGAGCGTCATGTCTGGACTTTCACACTTGCAATAGGTGATGATCAGTATATTAAGTGGTACTTCACAAACTCTCGTTTTAAGCCATCAAGTGTTTGCTGTGTACGGGCAGAGTCATAAGCATCGCAGTTGCTGAGGAAGTTTCAGATGTCTGTACTTCAGAAGTTAATCTTTATAGACAACTAAAAGAGCATCTGCCGGCAGTTTAATATTTTAAAAGTAGAAGTAAAAAGAAGGCAAAAAAATTCCATTTCTGCATGTAGTTTAAATCTATACTTCTAAATGCCCAGGAAAAAAATATCACTCTCTTTTTCTGGAGCTTCAATGTTTCAAACACACCTGAAAACACCCAAAGTGGTGTGAATGAAGTGAGACATATTTAGATGATTTGGGGAGTGGTGTCATGTTTTGGTCTCTCGTAGATAAGAACATAAGAGTGACAGTGTCATGAACTGGCTTGCTTCTCTGATTTCAGAGATTTCACAAGTTAAGTTAATAGAGATCATTTTAGGTTAATTAGCTGTAGCTGAATAGTTAGTGAAAGTAGTTAAAACCCACCTGCAACATTTGTTTAGCCATGAAAATCAGTGACAATCAGACAGGAATGAAAAGTGTGTGTGTGTTTTTATACTTTTGCCTGCAGTCAGTTACCCATATTTTTAAAAATGGCAACAAATTTTAAGCAGTAAATATTCCATGATCAACACTGTAAGCTACATTTTGTGCCATCCAAGAGATCAGAAAGTTTGACAGAGAAACTGGCAACTGAGGGGGTGACCTTAGCAATCAGTTACACACTTAGTGCTAAAATATCTCATTAAACAGTCATAAAAAAGCCATTTTTTTAATAGTTAGGCAATTGAACAAATGGCAGTAGACCACTAAAGGAAGAATAAAGTGAGTATGGCCATGCAAAAAATACCTGAATTATTGAGGAATCCTCTGAGTATCCCATCAAGTGACAGTGTGATGAATTCATCAAGGAACCCTGGCAGTGCCACTCAACACACTGCTAATTCTGGGAGCTGTGGTGAGCCAAATTGTCTTGTTAGTGAGTTTCCAAGTCACCCTGGTGGAAAGTGACACATGGTCTTGATTAGCACAAAAAACCTTCACTTCATTTAGAACAACTGACAGGTCTGTATTTGAGTGAATACTGGGTAGGCTCAAACAGGTAAGCCTTTCCATGTGATTCAGTCAGAGATAGTGGAAACAGAAAAGATGGATGAGAAACCCTCCAAACTAAATGTTTTCAGTCCTCCTCGTACCTGACTGTTTTCAGAAGGAGGTTTTTGGTTTGTTAAGCCACTTAACACTGACTTATACATCATAGCATTAAAAATGGCACCTAATTCATGGATGAACCAGTGATGTTTCTACACATAACAAATTAGCAAAGAACCAATTTTGATTTATGTCTTTAGGAACTTTCTTTAGTTGAATCTATGAAAAAAATGCCAAAGATAACAGTTCAACTGACATAAAATAGTATTTATGCAACAAGGTGATTCCCAAAGAACTATTAGCCCAAAATTTGACATATCTTGGATAAGCGGAGGATTAAAGAAGCAGGCCTAAAAAAAAAGCCTCTCTACAGCAGATAAACTGAATCTGAAAGTCATGTCCTTAAGAAATGGGAAGGCCTGACACAGGACCTGAGAGAGTGATCTGGCCCTTCAGTTGATCCATCTACTGCTCACTGAAGCCTCATCAGAAATGGTGTCAGTTTCAGGATGGCTGTCAAGAAGCCATTCTTAAGGAAGGGAAACATTACACAAATTACGCAAGAAGTGGACTAAAAATCAGTGGCAACAGGTCTGATGGAGTGATCAATCTGTCAGATTTAGCTGTGTGAGGTGTGGTGATAGATTAAGGACCCAAATGCAGAATGCAGTAGACGGATGTGGAGGCAAAGAATGAGCGTTTATTGGCATGAAATGACCAAGTAACTTAAAGTTCTGAAACAAGTAACAAAATCCTAACGCCACAAGGGGCCGCTCAGTAAAACACCAGGAAGAGCAGAGCTGTGTGGGACGACTCGACAAGCGACAAGGGGAGACTGACAATACATACAAGAGATAATGAGGGAAGAGGAAACAGGAGGGGAAGACAGCTGAAACTAATTACAAAAGACCAGACAAGGGAAGAAAACTAAATACCAAACACACAAGACTCAGGTTACCAAAATAAAACAGGAAATAACCAAACACCGACTTAAAATAGGGTAAAGATAATACTCAAAACTAGAGACCAAGAACAGAAGTGATACACTAAGACAAAAAAGTACAAGAAACAATACAGACCCCAAGAAAACCAAGAATCACAGATTTAAACAAAGGCAAACTTAAAAAGGTCCCTAAAATTCACAATCACTGGGTAAACAAACCGAGGACCATAACAGAGTCCCAAATATTTGGTTCAAAGCGCCATCAGGAGAGCGACACTACAGCAAGTGTCTGCAGCCTTCTGTAAAACGCATTGGATGCTCTGTCATAGTTTGGGGCTGCAATTGGAGACTTGTCAAAATTGATAGAACTATGAATGCAAAAAATACCATCTTCATCTAATCCACCATGCAATACCATCTGATTAGCAATGGCACACTGGCAGTGCAGTAAAATCATAGATAGAAAAACACACAATGGAACACTAGGAATGGTCTCCCCAAAGCCCGGCCTGCAACATTACTGAAGCAGTGTGAGATCGTCTCGACAGAGAACAGAGCACAAGCAGCCAATATAGAACCAATAAGGAGAGCTTTGAATGTCCAAGAAGCCTGGAGAACTATTCCTAAAGACTGTCATTTAACAGTGTGCAGCAGGCAGGATGAGGACCCCAATGCAGGACACTTGACTCCAGAGTGACAAAACAACTCAGCTTTTATTGCCGGAAAAACACGAACAGGTTCGGAAACAGCGACGACAACTACAATGACGAGGACGTGACAAGAAGCAGAGGAAAACACAGGACTTAAATACATGAGGGCTGATGAGGGAACAAGACACAGCAGGGAAACACAGGTGAGCATCATCACACAAATGACACAGGACCATGACAGAGACTGCTTAAAGAAATGACAGGAAAGAGCGTTCAGGCTGTGTTTATACCAAATATTGACTTTCAAGCTTGTTAGAATAGTACAAGCTCTGTTTTTGTCTTATATACCGTACTTGCATGTATGCATTCACTTGTTTCAACAAATCGCTGCACCTATTTCTCATTTTCCTGGCAAAACAAGAAGAAATGAGGAGAGAATCAAGACTTTTGCACAGCACTTTATGTTGCACTGAATAGACTATGTGAGTCATTTCTGAGTCCAGTTTTTCTTTTCTTTTTTTGCCTCAGTTCCATTTATTACAAGCTCTGCATGTTTGATAGGACCAAGCTCAGCTGTTTAGATCTAATTATGATATGAAGAATAACAGAAATCCAACAACAGCCTAAAGCACTGTACTGTACAGTATGTGCTAACGACAGTCAAAAGAAAAATCAGCTTACTGGCTACATGAAATTATTCCCAATGCAAAGGCCAACAACTATGAATATGTAGGTTTTTTTTTGAGATCCAAAGCCTAAAAATATACACACATACACATATGGCAATATATAGAATATTTCAATATTGTTAATATTTAGTTAACAATATTTTCAGGAAGTTGAGTTATTGTATATAGAGTTAATCATTGTTCATTGTTGTTTGAATTAGCTGGAGAGATCCAGACATTGTTTTTTAAAGGAACTTTAAACTGCTTCTTTGTAAACCGTTACACCTCTTCTTGAAAAACACCGGAAAACAAACTGTTAAAAAAATTGTTAAAAAAATCCATGCGATGTGTCTCAGAAATCAGTAAATTTGCACTCTAATATTGCAAATTTCTGTGAACTGGCAAATAAAATGATTAACAGTTTAATGTTTTCCTCCTTTGCACTCTTGTGCACTGCACCCTTTTACACAACTTTTGTAAACATTGCCTGACGGAGATGCATGTGAGAACTGAAATGCCCAACACAGGACACTATACAGTCTTTACCATGCCAGCTTCCAGGGACAAAGTCTGTGCGAGAAGAGTGCAGGTAACATTCCAGAACATTCACAACTAGCATGCCATGTGACCTGGATGGTCCACCCAGGCAGCAACCTTGCTTAAACCACCCAGAGCGTTTCCACTAGTGAGAACATTTCTGATGCAGACTGTTTCCTGTTATGTACTAAGGCCAGTCTAAGCTCTGCTTGAAAGTTAATAATGAGTTACAACACAGAACCAATTGTCTCCCAGCAGCATCAGTGGACATAGTTACTGTTTTATCCCATATAATGCATTATCACAGTAATTATACTGTACGGGTGGTCTAATGCGCCCTTCAGTATCGCCATCAACTGCTTCTGCTTTGCTGTCTTTACACTGCTTCTTTGCCAGTTGGTGGTGGTGAATTTGCAATCCCCTCCATCAAGCTATATGCAGTTGGGATTATTAATGAGAATTATAGCACAATGCATCACTACAGAAACAAGGTGGAGATGTGGGCTTATAATGGGTCACAGCAACACTACGCTGTGTCCAGAATTAATGATGACAACAGCCTCCAACCTGGGGCACAGCAGGAGCATAATACAGTGTTTGTTGCATGAAAAATAACGGTTGGAGAAGCTCCCTCTGAATAGATCTGGACCTTAAAAGTCTAACGCTGTGAATCCCAGAGAAATAAAATCTCATTGGGAAGAATGGGGACTTTAATTTGTATATTGTAGATGGCAGTATTACAGTATATCCCTGATCTCAAACAGACATGCCTCTCACAGCCCTGATTAGGTGAACACCTCTAATTATGAAAGGAAGAGAAAGTACATTATTTAGATTTGTATATAAGTCTCAATAGGAAGATTTAACTGCACAGGATCTGTGCAGTGCCCTCCATAATTATTCTGAGCAAAGACACAACTTTTGTAGTTTTGCCTCTGCACGCCACCACAGTGGAATGTATATCAAACAATATGTGACTCAAGTGCAGGCGTTCAGCTTTAATTCAAGGGGTTTTACAAAATAATTTGCATCAACTGTTAAAGAATTACAGCCATTCTCATACACAGACCCCCATTTTCAGAGGTTCAAAATTATTAGGACAAATAACTGGCAGGCAGTTTCATTTTCCTTTATATTTTGTGACAAATGAATCAGACATAACATCTAAAGTTGAAAGTGCTGAAGTTGTATTTTATGTAAATTTAATTTAATTTTAAATTTGAGGACAAAAGTAAGGTGGCCCTGAAGTGCAAACGTACAAAAGAGATCTTAGTGCAAGTTAGACAGACCATGATTAAGCTAAAAAAAACAAACAAATAAAGCTGTCAGAGACACAGCAAAGACTTTAGAAGAGGCCAAATCAACAATCTGGTGTATTGTTAAAAAGAATGAATGGAAATATAGAGAGTTTACAACAAGGTGCAAACCAGTGATTACGCTTAAGACCAGGAAGGTCAGGTTAGACTTTACCAGAAAACATGTAAAAAAACTGGCACAGTTCTGCAAAAAAGAAAAAGAAAAAGAAAAAATGCGATAAATCTTTGGGCAGATGAAATCCTGTAGCAGAATGATGGGAAGGGAAAAGTATGGAGAAAGAGAGACACAGTTGGTGAAAGCATACCAACATGGTGGAGGCAGCGTTATGGGTGTGGGTATGTATGGCTGATGAAGTGAATGCTGCTGATAGAAGCAGCTGAATGAATTGGAAAGTGCACATGGCTATCCTCTCTGCTCAGATTCAGCCAAATGCTGCAAATAGATAAACAGAGCAAATAGATAATGAGCCAAAGCCAACTGCAATAGCAACCCAAGAGTTTCTCAAGGTTAAGAAATGGGATATTCTTCAATGGCCAAGCCAGACACCTAATCTCAGCCCGACAGAGCATGCTTTACAGTTATTAAATACAAAACTGAATGCAGAGAGACCCACAAACAGGCAGCAACTAAAAGTGGCTACAGTAAAGGCCTAGTGGAGCAACTCAAGGGAAGAATTTGATGTTGTCCATTGTTTCTAGACCTCATGCAGACACTGGCTGCAAAGTTTCATCCAACCAATCATAAGACTCTTTATATTTAAATGTGTGTTAGTTTGTCCCATTACGTTTGGACCACTGAAAATGGTGGACTGTGTATAAAAATAGCTGTAATACTTAAACAGCTTTTCAAAACCCCTTGAATTAAAGCTGAAAGTCTGCACTTCAGTCACATAATGTGTGTTTGATTTACAGTCTGCTGCGGTGCTGTGCAGAGGGGAAAACTACAAAAACGTGTTTGTTCCAATAATTCTGGAGGGCACTCTATGTACATGTGTTAAGATGAATGCAACAATGTCAACAACATTTTATATACCCTGTTCTAAGCCACATTATGAATCAACTGCAGCACATTATCATTTTACCTTTTGACAAGACAGTGCTTTAGGTGGGTGATTCTGACAGCAGTTTACTTCAGTTAGCTGCAGTTTGGAAAATGCATACCCAGTCTCAGTACATTAGCGTTCTGAAATATGACATGATGACTCATTGTGCAAAATTTGGGTGGACAGAGGTATACAACGGAGAAAAACCCTGTTTAAATACAGCATTAGCAACACTAATGTTAGATGAGGAGGCCTTCAAAAATAATGCCATGGAAAGCTTCAATGCGTTCACATCCAAGGGCATCAAGCGCTGCCATTTTCTCCAAAGGCACTGACACACAAGGTGTCCTTTGGTGTCAGTGCCTTGATGCATCAACCACAGCTGTTTGAAACAGAAGTTTGAATAAAAAGTCAGGATGGATGGCAAATGTTTAAACCATAACTTTTTCCAACTAGGAGACCAGTGTTAGTTTTGGAACTATTTGGGAAAGATGATGGTTTGGGTTCAAATAAGTCTGCTTGTTGAGGGTCCAAATCAGGCACAGTGACTTTGACAAACCAGCAGTATTTTGTATTCTAAGAGTGAGAACAAACTGGTATTTTTTCCTCTGTCAATCAACTACATAAAAGTTCAGTAAACAATTAAAAATTTGTTGTGGCCACGTGTTGTCATTAAAACCACTCAAGCCCTCCCAGTTTCACCCGCAGACAGTTTTTCAAGCTATTTGATAGCACAGCAGATTATTACAACCATCTCGGAAAATTTGCCACAGTTCTGTAGATTTAGCCTCGTTCAGAATTTTCTCTCTCTTTATTTAATCGATTAAGATCAGGGCTGTGTAAAGGCCACGCCAGCTGTTACACACTGCTTGCGCCTCTTGTTGCTGACAATAGTACTTTGTTTGGTGTGTCGTTGTGCTGCTTTCATGAAAAAAGTTGCAGCAAAATACAGCAGGACAAATAAAGAGGAACACTTTGCCAGAGCGAGTAAAACCCAACTCTTGGACCCAGGTGCTGAGGAAAGCTAGGAGTCATGGATGTCACACAGATTAACAGTAACCAGTCCTGCTCCCCCTAAAAAAAATATATGTATTCACTAATAGACATGACCCCCATGACAATTCAGCTCGTTTGTATTTTTAACTCCCCTCAAATATATCCTCACATTCACAGGACTCCCACGTATTACATGTTTAGATCCCTAAAGGATACCTGCTTTTCCCACAGTAGTAACACACAAAATGTCTTTTTTTTA
>VUQK01011237.1:9432-20537 GCA_015106715.1 Bujurquina vittata
ACACCTTTCTTTAACCTGAAATTCCCCCACCCTTTGACCCCCCCCCCCCCACACACACACACACACACATTCTTTTCTGTTGCCCTGTGTCAGTATCAAGTGTGTCAGGTCTGAAATGGTCACCCAGTTAGTTCAGTTCAATTTCATTTATATAGAGCCAAATCACAACAAACAGTTGCCTCAAGGCACTTTATATTGTGCGGTAAAGACCCTACAATAATACAGAGAAAAGCCAACAACCAAACGCCCCCCAATGAGCAAACACTTGGTGAGAGTGGGAAGGAAAAGCTCCCTTTCAACAGGAAGAAACCTCCAGCTGAACCAGACTGAGGAGGGGGGGGGGGCAGGACAAAAGCCACATGCAGAAGACGCATGTGGCTTTTATTTTTATTGGCTGTTCAGGAGTGTACCATTCATTTTTTTTTTTAGATCTACTCTCTCATTTCAACTGCTGTTCACCTTTCTTTTGGTTTTTTTTGGCCAGACACGACACTTTAAAGGTACAGTCAGTTGTTTTTTAAGTTTATTTAATAGAAAAAAAAACAATGTTGTACTAATAAATATGCCCTGATCAGTGTGTAATTGCATCTTCCAACAAACTGATACGTTCTCATAAATTTAGAACTAATCCAATAACAATACATCGGAGCGGGTGTCAGTTTGGGGACGCTGTCGGATAAAATCACTTGCTACACATGAACGGCGGCCAGAGCTGTTTGTCTCACAGGGGCCACCGTAGCTACGATTATGCACTTGAATTGGAGGGGGTACGAAAACAGAACTCGGTTGACTGCAATCTGATATCTATTGGCATCTAGTGGTGAGACGCCACACACTAACTTTAAGCACATTTCGTGGGTCATGTATTTTAACATGAACAAGGTTGGGTTCGGGTTCACTGTCAGATTTTGGAGCAATACCACCAAAAAAAAAAAGATGCTCCCCTGAAACACAAGCATCTTAAAATGTAACAGTATTAATTATAAATAAAATACATTTTCCACTGTGGACTATCATAGCTATTACATGCTTACTGTGTGATTTGAATACATTTTCTACATGTAACCTGTTGTGCCATAATTGTGTCGCGTTATCACTCAGTCGGTAATGCAGAAAATATCGTTACACTTTGTGCAGCCAAGCACATTTTGCACTGCTGGAATTTAGCTGACAGAACACAGAGAAGAAAACAGATCACCAATAGAGATAATTGCACTTTGAAGTTGCCAGAAACTAATGTGGTTTCCACATCTCCGTCACCGGACTGCAGGATGGTACAGTATGAGACTTGAATGCACTGAGCAGCCTGCGCTGAATAAACTGATCACAATTTTCAAAGTAGAAGTAAACAGCAGCATGAAGCATACACTGAGCAGTAAAATAAATCTACTAACAGAATTCCCAAGATTTTCCGACAGCAGCACTCTCATTTGTGTTTGTGTTACCTTTGGCTGTTGTACTTTACATATTCTTTAAAGAGTTTTTACACTTGTTCCTCTCGTAATGTTTACAGCTGAAGTCTTCTGCACTCGTTTAGTCCGTTTTGTGTCTAAATTGCACGTAAAACGTGCTTTTTATGTGAGCACGCACACAGACTGAAACAGGAAGCCTGGGTTTAACACAGAAAGTTGATTGCCGCTGTTTCTCCGCGTTAACACAAAGGAAGCCTGGCTATGCTGGACTTGCTTCAGCGTAGCCCTCGAAGTCTTGCTGCTGGCTGTAAAACTCACAGCTGGTGGCTCTTAAGATTCAGGCTATCTAAAGAATAAAGAAGGCAAATTAAATGTGATAATTAATGAGGCTTGCTGTAAGACACAATTCTGTCTTTATGGTAAACTCAGTTATAAACTTAAGGCTCTAGTTCCATGAATGCAAAGACACAAGAATGGTATTGATTCTTGCTATCAGCAACAAAGCAGAAGTTGCTGTTTCCCAAAATTAAAAACTATTAGCCGACACAAAAAAGTTCCATGTATGCTAAGCAAATTGTGTGATACATTCAAAAGCTCTTCTCCTCTTTAACTCGTGTGTCCAACCAAGAACTGTAAAGCTCTACACACTTGTATTCAAACTGGGCTAAACAGTTTTAAAACTCAGTTCAGCAATTTTAACACCTGCTGGCACAAATCTCTGTAAACCTTACTTCCTGCCCTAACTAAAGTGGTCTTATCATATTAATATTCTCAGTGATTTACCTTTTGCACTCCTGTACTCCTGTGTTTCCTGCAGGTAACCTTCATTAAGGTTTTGCGTTACAGCTAATTATCAAAGCTTCACCATGTTTATGTTCCTGTGGTATAAGTGAACAGCCACTGAAGGCGTTATTCGCCCAGCAGGCGCAGTGCGCTAATGAGGGATCTACGTCCTATAAGAGGATACAACAAAGTTTTTTTTCTTACTGTTCTGTCAATAAAAGCAGCTTTTTAGGATCATCTTTTAATTTCACTGGGACCCCCACCCACCCACCGCCCAGGCAATGAGATTAAGAGCTCAGTTGGATCAACTGTCCAAAGAGAAGCTTTACTCAGCTGAACGTAGAGGGCTGAAAGGTCTCCTTTAGCATCATTAAATGCAGATAACATTATCAAGTCTAAAGGGCAAGGTCAGTGCCCACATCCTACTACTGCGTGCCTTCTACATCAGAGTACTTTAGAGCATTGTCCCAGCCCATGCAGTTTGGTCACCTGTGCAGCACTGGCCCTGAGGCTGAGCAGCTCCGCTCATAAGGCCATAACAGAGCCCATGTGTGGTTGGTAGCACACGCTGTTAGCGGCAGAGTCACACTCATTAGACATTCAGGCATTGATCTTTGAAAAGTCAAAGCTACCAAGCTAGCGCAGGCTGTGATCAGACAGGAGGGTTAAGCACAGATGTTCGCACTGCTTGCTGATAGAGAAAACAAGAATTTACCGGCCACAGTTTTGTGAGTCTCATTAGATCGTTTCGACTATTGTATTCACCACGGTAACTGCCAACATGCCAACCTGGCTGAAAATAAGTGGTCACAAAATACAAGTGCTCAGACTCAAAGTGATGTTTTCCATCGAGAAGCCAGACACAGCAGGAACCATGTGCAGGCAGATAAACTGAACTCACAATCATTATCCACAATCAAAATCTATTTAAGCAAGTAGTTTGTGCAGCTTTCCTATGCAGTTAAGTTATTTCCAACATTCTGACTGTGCTGACCTTCGTTTTCCCCTCCAAATTAAATTCTTTTAAGCGTAAATTACAGCGATTCTGGAACTTCACATCCCCAAAACTGCTTTCAGTAAACTAAAGGCTGTTTTTGGACTGTTGTTTGGATCTTTTTTTGGAGTAAAAATAATTTCTGTGTGATCTAATTCTGCCCTGCAGTGGAGATGCACTGGCTTTCGTCAAAGGTTCCTAGCATCTTGTATAATACCTATGGTGGAAATGGAGCTATAAAGTCAGTTAAAACCAGGCCAAAACTATCTCTGCTTAGCAGAGGGCTAATCTCCCACTATGGAAACAGATGGAGCATTTTCCAGATTTTCCAGTTATTCCATCTTACTTTCCATGTGGAAACAAATGAACTTAAGTGAGCAGGCAGTAAAGTGTACCAAGGCTAACGCGGAATCTTGGTAAACCTGAAGCACAGCGTAACGGGATCCTGTGTGATCACAGCCCGCTGCAGAAAAGCCTCTGGCATCTGTCATCAACCTCATTTCCCCAATCGGTTTTGACAAGAGGTAAACTGATTTGCTGAGGAGATACAGCCACAAAATGAGTTGATTTCGTAGACTGGCGCATTTTAAATCTAATCTTCTGCATTAGGTCTCGGCAGTTTACCTGCAGATTTGAAAGTAAAGCAGACATGGCCGGTCTGATGAGTGCGTATCTCAAGGCTTCTGCTGCTGTGCTTCCCTCCTTGGAGGAAACAAATGAACAGACTCGGCTGTCGATATCGAGAGGAGCTCTGCAGTGCGAATGTGCACTCCTTCATGGGCAAACATGAACCAATAAATGTTATAAAAGACACAAACAGTTTTAAATATAATAACAAATGTAAAATATTAGACTTCCATAATGTCTATATGCAGTAACATTCTAGATAACGTTTTGAAGGACTTGGTCTTAGTAAGGAATTAGTCCTCCTTTAAACCTTGATGTATCACCTCAGAGATAATATTTAAGACAATGAATAAAGCACCACAAAATTCATCTTGGAAACAGAGACCTAACCATTCAGTGGTATGTACAATGCATATATGCCAACAACATGAGAGAAGAAAAGAGATGAGAGAGGGAACAGACTGAGAGAGCGAGAGAAAACACTTATCAAACTCCCGTCATGCAGATAAGAATTTACACAGGAGACCTGAGGAGTATCATCTCTGGTGGTTTGTGAGAGCCGTGCCCTTCCTGTCAGTCTCAGAGGCATGCCAAATAAGAGAAATTTACACAAAGCACTGATCCTTTGAGGCCTCTGTGTCGACATTTTCTTTTTCATGAAAAAATTTCGGGGAAATCGGAGAGAAAAATGAGGAAAAATTGGACAGATAATGTAATACCAAGCTAAGGAGTCAGGGTAGATCGATTTTCGGGGATCGGCACCTTGCCCGGCTTTTCATTTTTTAACAAACAAAAAAAAAATGCCAGAGAGTTTCAGAGGCTCCTGGGTGCCAACTAGGGCTCGATGCTGGGTGGTGTGGCCGCAGCCTCCTCATTGTCCGAGGACTTGGGTGACTCCAGAGTGGCAGCATCCTCATTGGGGCTCCCCTTGCTGCTGGGGCTGGACCGCGCCTCAGTTGAAGTGCTGCTGCTGCTGCTCTGGCCGTCCTGGCCCTCCGAGTTCTCCAGCATCTCCTGGATGAGTGGTGGCATGGAACCAGGGATCTCCATTTTTAGAGAGATGACCCGCTCTGCTCCTGCGAGACCACGGTAAAAGAGAAATATTGTCAAAACCAGTATTAATCCGTAACATCTACAATAGTTGATAGTTTGATGGGAGGCAAGAATAGTGAAAGCAAAAGTGAGGCGAGGCGCTTGCTCATTTTCACATTTCCTGAATATTTCTTATTGAAACACGACTCTGAGAACAGCAGCAGTTAACCAAAACCAAACTAAAAAGTGAAACTAAAAACACATTTTAGTGGAATTTTACTGGAATCGTGTTCAACTATACTGAACTTTGAAAATCTTCCCACTGATAAATACCCTTCATGTTGTAGTGATTAAGAAGACTGAAAATAACACTGTAACAATGAAATAAAGTGAACTGAAAACAACAAAAGCTACAAAATGATTATAATAAAAAAGAAAACCCTATAAGATCTATAAGGCTCCAGGAAAGAAGTTTACATTCATAAGCGAAACGTTTCCATAAAAGGTTCCAGAAAGCGCTCGGGAGATTTGGATTTCCAATCAGCATCCATCATACGTCACCTTTAGCACTGATACTGCGCAGGTCTGTGATCTTCATCAGGGTTTTGGGGAACATGTGCGGTTTGCTTGGCCGACGCTTCCTCACGTAGATCTTCAGAGCTTCAAGCAGTGGCTCCTGCAGCTGGTCCACCTTAGAGGGCTCCTCTAGGTCCTGACGGTCTGATACGCACGCACAGACCCACGCACACACACACACACACACACACGCACACACACACACACGCACACGCACACAAAACTAGTCAGATTTGAGGCTTAATTATGACAAATCCGCGTCTTTTATCTGATGGAGACGAGCTTGAAGCTATTACATATGTGCACGGTTGGTTTGATTAAGGAGGAAAAGTTAATCTATTATATCAAATCATTCATTGCAGAGGAGATAGTGCAAAGAGAGTTGTCTGACTCTTGTTCAACAGCTTTAACAGAAAAAAACATTTGTTTGAAGGTGGACTGGTTCTTACGTAGTGCTTTTCTACTCTACAGAACCACTCAAAGTGCTTTAAGTAGCATGCCTCACTCACACACACATTTATACAAGCACTTTCTAACATTCACACACACTGATGAATACATCGGGAGCAACTCAGGGTTCAGTATGTTGCCCAAGGATACTTTGACATGCAGACTGGAGCAGCCAGGGATTAAACTACCAACCTTCCAATAAGTAGATGGCCTGCTCTACCGCCTGAGCCACAGCAACCCTGCAAATTTTGGCTCAGTTTGGCTGTTTGTGAGCATCTTTCTTTGTCAGCATACTTGCAACTTCCTAAAATACGGTCATTTTCACCATTTCATCACTTTGTTCAATTCAGTTCAATTTTATTTTTTAATTGCAGGAATTCACATAACAAACATCTTTAAGAAACTTTATATTGCAATGTAAATACACTGTCACTGTGAAACATTCAGTATCAAGGTAACTGCTGAGTTTCGACTTAATAACAAACTAAACTGGTAACACTAAAGTTTGGTCCCACAAGACAACAGACACCCCCTTTAGATGTGACATTAGTATCTCTGCAGTTACTTTGGTGAGTAAAATGCTACTATAGCCAAAAACACTAAAGACCAGAGCTAAAACAAAGTCAGAAGTTATTTTAAAATCGAATATTTCCGTTCAGGTCTATACACCATTAGCAAACCCAAAAATGACAAAAAAGGTCATTTTTTTGTATTCTAAAAGTTGCTCCAATAAAACACACCAACCCTCTGCATGTCCTACTTCACTACATTTATGAATCGTCTCCTTTTCCTCCGGCCTGGTCTGGACATGTGTATATCTACACATGTCCAGACCACCTCAGCCTGAGCTGCCCCTCTGATCTACTCATTTCTAATCCTGTCCATTCTCGTCACTCCCCCTGAAAATCTTGATATCGTCATCTCTACCACCTCCAGCTCAGCTCCTGCCTTTTGTTCGTGACTTCAGCTCCAGATCATAGCAGATCTCACTACCATCTTGTAAACCTTAGCTTTCACTCTTGCTGTTATCCTTCTGTTACAAATCACCTTCTTCACCCTGTCTGCCCTCTCATCTTCACCTTGTCTGTTGCTTTGGCTCATCTACCTTCGATACCTCTGCTCCTCGCAGATTCGCTGTTACACCCGTCCCCCTCTCATTCACATGCGCTCATTCTCTCTTGCTTCTACTGGCTTTAATTCGTCTTCTCTCCAGAGCATACCGCCACCTCTCCGGACTCTCTTCCACCTGCTCCCTTCTCTCATTGCAGATCACAATGTCGTCTGCAGACATCACGGAGTCCACGGGGACTCCTTCCTGAACTCCTCCATCAACCTGTCCATCACCACCGCAAACACGACACAGCTCAGAGATGCAATCCCAACCCCACCTTGAACACATCTGCAACTCCTCGGCACTGTCTCTGTGTCCGGATACACCTCCTGCAGCACCCTCACATACTTCTCTGCCACTCCTGGCTTTCTCATGCAGTGCCACAGTTCCTCTCTGGGCTTTCTCTAGATCCCCAAAGACACCGTGCACTTCCTTCTTACCTTCCCTGTACTTCTCCATCAGCACTCTAACATCACATCTGTAATTAATCTCTGGTTAAAAAAAAATCCACAGACCTCTATTTCAGAATCTCCACATCTCTGCAGGTATCTCATCTGGACCAACTGCCTTTCCACTCTTCATCCTCTTCATACCTGCCCTCATTTCCTCCTTAATCTGCACTTCCTGATTCAGTAGCTGTCCTCTCTCTTTTATTTTTTCCATTCACCAGCTCCTCAAAATACTCCTCTCAACACTCTGTTCGCTTGTTAGTACATTTCCATCTCTATCCTTAACCACATTAACCTGCTACACTTTCCTTCCAGCTCAATCTCTCCGAGTCCTTTCCCCCTTCCTTGGTGTGCAGCCTCACATGCAAGTCACCATAAGCCTTTGCTACCTCTCTCCTTGTGTACGCCTACCCTCCCAGCACTCCTATCTACGTTCTCTATCTTCTTTTTCTTTGCTATCCTCTTCTTGTGAATAGTTTTCCTGTACTTCCTCATTCCACCACCAAGTCTCCTTGTCCTCTTTCCTGTAGCTCACCAAGGAGCCTTTAAGAGAAGTTTGAATAAAAAGCACATAATAATATCAACTTGATTTGTCTCATGTTTAAAGACTGCCTTGAGATGATATCAACCCATCCTTTTTAATAGATTTGTTAGTTCAAATAAAATTGAGCTCAGTGAGATTTACTGAGCTTTGTGTGTTAGAAGTAATGTGATGGAAATCGTAAGTATTAAGTACCTGAAACATTAACAAGCAGATGAATGAAACATGAAAAAAGTGTTTCAACTCCACTGGGACCATAAATATTCTCTTCTGTGACTGAGTCTGGTCTGAAGCGTCCCACTTCATCTCGTGTGTTCTGGAGCACTCACTGCAGCATCGGGCCATAAGGTGGCAGTATGTACACTCAGATCTAAAGCTGGGGAACCTGTAGTCAAGGTGTGTGAATACAAATGCACCCTTACATGGATTATGCAAGAGCCTGTAATATGTAGCGAGGCTTTGTGGGTGAGTACGTAGATATTCACTGCTGAATGAAAGCCAGCAGCGATGCAGTCTGAGCGGCAAAGAAAATGACGGGAGGAGGGCGAGAGGAGTGATAAAGACAGCTGAAGATTTTTGGTGGAACTACAGTAGATGAAGCATCATCCCCTCTAATTTCATTCACGTGTTTGGGACTCTGAACATTGCTGCCCTAGAAACCTGTGGTTGACCTACCTGCTTTCAGACTGCACTTACTTTCATCTCAAGCTTGACTGCGGTTCCACTCGATATTTACCTCCAACACTGTCCTCCAACTCCAAACACGTCTCTATCAACTGTTCACCATCGCTTTTTGCTAAGTATATGATGCAATCAGGCTGCAAACAGCATTCACTCTGATGTTTCTATCTTGGGCTGATATCAGTCTTTTCTGAGACGAAACTGCCCAGTGGTTCCCAAACTCAGGTTGAGGGCAAGCCAAGATTAACCTGAGGCCATGTTGGTACCTTTCACCTATGAAGGCTCAGGCCTCTGTGGTCAAAATCATCATAGGTGATAGCCCGATATTTTCGAGAAAGGCAAAACTGACTTTTTTTAAGGTGTACTCTTACATTGTTGTCATTTTCTTGTCATTCTTTGCTGCTAACTCTAATCAACACCCCCTCCCCAGTTCCTCTTCTCACTAAATGCCCTGTGCTCGTCCCTGATTCTCCCACCTCCAGAGATGAGACAGATAGCGCTGAGGAGGCCTGTCTCCGTGTCATCCATCTCGATGGGCAGGAGCTGGTTGGCAAAAGTGAACACCAAGTCGGTGAGCGGGCCGAAGCCAGCGTTATGCATCTGCGTCCGGTTGAGGGTCAGCCCGTCTGAAAAGGTCATGGTGTCCTGGTCAGGAGTGTATCTTGTACAGATGCGCAGGATCTGAGAGGCAAGGGAGGCAGAGAGAGGATCAGTCAGCATTACTTTAGTGAAAGGAGGCTATAAATGATATACAGTCGGCGGGTTGTTTTCAAGGGGACCTATTCTGCTCACTCCCAGCACTTTAGTTTTATTCTGAGCCTCCAAGTGAGGAGCTTTATGTGACAGTGGATCATTTCACTGCCAGAGACAGACATGTTTCCCTGTAGCAGGGTTAATGCAGACCAAATGCTGAACTTAAAAAACGAAAATTAAAGTTAAATAATGTTATTGTTGCTCTGTGTCTGCTTGCTGTTGAAGAGGTCAATGATTTCCTGACATATTCAACCTAAAAAATGAACTGAATGCACATTTATCTACCTAATACACCCAACAATGTGCTCCAGTTTTAATTACAGATCATTATTTACCTTGACATGCTGCTCTTTTTGTTAGCAGTGACCAGCTGACTCTATGTGAGAACCACGTTTCACATAAACACCAGCAGACACAACTCACAATGAAAACAACGACCTTCCACAGACTCAAAGAGAGTAACCTTTGGATCTCCCTGCTGCACCGTGCATTTGTTTGTGTGTGTGTGTGTGTGTGTGTGTGTTCACCTAATGAAGCAACTGATGGTGGATGTGAAGCTTACAGTAGCCTTTGAAGCTATTTGAGTGGGCTGGCTCTGACAGTGAGTGGCAGGCATGTCTGCAACATGAAAAAGAATAAAACATGGCTACTGGCGGTGACTCGCACCGGCTGGCCAGGCCTGTGCTGAGACACACATACACACATCTACACACATTGTGTTTGATCTTTCCTCTGACACTCCCTCACCCAGCCCTCGTGCATAATATCTACGCCCTTCACCATAAAAATGTGCGGGTGAGCGGATGTTGATGGTTGAGTCAGAGCCAGAAACTCATCATGGTCGGCCTTCAACTTCTCACCTCTGTGTCCCTGGGAGTTCACTCCACTGCTTTGTCACATCCAACAAGTATGATGGGTCAATACAAAGTCTCAAACTCATCTACAGCAATACCCCCAAAACTAAACTGCTACAAAAATACATATACTGAATAATAAATACTGCAGTAGCAGCCAACAAGTCCTCAGAATTTTAAATTCTCTCTCAACAATCATAGTCACAGCCAGTGCTAGAAATCAGGCCCTTAAAGTTAGCTGACTGCAGAGAGAATTTAGGCTACTACTAATGGGTTTATACTTGTTAATGAAGAGTTCAGACTATAATGTACATATTTGTTTACTGGTCATAAATTCTTCCTCTCGCTAGGCTGAGTCACAGTTTTCCACCTTGTTATTATTAGGAAAAAGGTCCCACTGGCCAACGATTTGTCATGTTTACTCTTGTAACTAAGTTGCAGCCTCCAGAGCTGAAAAATAAAGCCAACACTCCTCCAGTGGCCACTTGAGGCTGCGTCAGATCCTGTAGCCTAAACTTTACAGCATCAAACAGTATATTTACAGCCACCTTACAAAAATGTATTTGGCTTTAACAGATAGTTTCCCCCCCCTCATAACAACTCTAACTGGGGTGAATTGTCTTTCAACTCATCCACCTGGATTCTGGTGTAAGGGGTGTGTCCTCTTTGACTGACACGTGCCCAGGCACAGCAGGCCTCCCCTTCGCTAAATGGGATCACTAAACTGGCTCCTTGACCCTGTTCTGTTGGAGGATTTTTATTTATATGGGCAGATTATTAAGAAGAAAAGGGAAAAGGGGGGGGGGGGGGAGGGGAAAAGGAGGACAAAAAGGGAGGAGGAA
>VUQK01011240.1:0-18093 GCA_015106715.1 Bujurquina vittata
CATAAAAAAGTTTTTGCTCCTTTTTTTATTTTTTTTAACTTTTTTTTTTTTTTTCAGATCATCAAACAAATTTTAATATTAGACAACAATAACCCGAGTAAACTGTTAACTGAAAGAAGCTCTCCAAACTTACCCTATGTGGAAAACTAATCGTTAAATCATGAATTGCTTGTGAGCCACAATAAACCACATTTTGCTGGAAAGCTGAGTTCAGCTTCGCTGGCCACACCCAGACCTGATTCCTGCCAGACTTGTTGAATCAAGAAATCACTTAAATAGAACCTGTCTGACAAAGTGAAGCAGGCTCAAAGAATTGCTCAGTTGTGACCGCCTGGAATTACTCATCCAGGAGGTCACAAAAGAACGCAGAACAATATCCCAAGAAGTCCAGGCCTAAATTAAGATCAGAGTTTATGATTCAACAATCAGAAAGACACTGGGCCTTCTGTTACATCTGGTGTAAAAATAACAGCATTTCATACAAATAGTCACACATGGTGGTGGTGGTGGTGTGATGGTCTGGGCTGCTTTGCTTGGACAACTTGCTGTAATTGATGGAACTGTGAATAAACACACTTGGGTTATGAAGCAGGACAGTAACCTGAAACAGGGCAGCAAACCAACCTCTGAATGTCTCGGAAAAACCTCAGTGAATTTTTTGGAGTAGCCTAGTCAAAGTCTGCACTGAAATCCACGTGGCATGACCTTTAATGGGCTGTTCATGCTCAAAAACCTGCCAGTGTGGTTGCAGCAAAGCGATTCTGCAAAGAGGAGTGGGCCGAAATTCCTCCACAGCGATGTGAAAGACTCACCGGCAGTTATCACAAGTGCGTGATTGCAGTTCTCGCTGCCAAGTGAGGCACAATCAGTTATTAGGATCAGGAATCTAACATTAAAATGTATTAGATGATCTGAAATATTTATGCAAAAATATAAGAAATTCGGAAGGATGCAGAAACGTTTTCACTGCACTGTACGCTCCTGTAATTAGTGCAAGTAATTAATGAGACAAGCAAAAATTTGAAAGAGTTTATTTATTTACCGTGTATTAGTTCTAGCACAGTTGGGAAACTGTGTGAAATGTAAATAAAACCAGAATGCAAAGGGTTTGCAAATGCATATTAAAATGTTCGAAGTCAGACATCTTTGGCGCTTATAAATAAAATTTGAGGGGCCAGAGTTTCACCAATTTGAAAAAAACAAACAAAAGAAAACCTGCTGAGTAATGTTCCTCAACATAAAACTTGAATATCTCATCATCTACAGTGTATAATATCACCAAAAGACTCTCACAGTTCCCCATGTCCTCCACAAATACAGAAACAACGGCCCAAGTAATTTGTTTCAGGTTTTCCAGGAAAGACCAATAAATGAACCAAACACTGAAAATATGACGATTTAGACAAAAATACAACTTAAAAAAACGACAGACCATTATTCTAGAGAAGGACGACGTGCAAACATCATCCAGAAACCATTTCAAATGGAGGCGATGTGGAAAACTGTTCTGTGGTCTGACAAATCAAAATTTGAAATCCTTTCTGGAAAACATGGCTGCAGAGTCCTCTGGGCTGAGGTAGAAGAGTCCGGCTGCTGAACTAGCCTGCCTGCAGTCGCCACCTTTCGCCAGTTGAAAACATTTGGCTTATCATGAAACCAAAAATATGACACGGAAGACCCAGGACTGTTGAGCAGGATGGATCCCATATCAGATAAGAATGAGGTAACGGCCCCCTCCCCAAAAGTCCACTTCCTGGTCTCAATTCCCAGACGTTTACAGACAGTTGCTAAAAGAGGGCGTGCTGCACAGTGGTACACACGGCCATGTGTTTCTCAGCTTGCAGATTTAACGTGGATTCTAATGAAATGGGAGTTTAAGAGACTTGCAGATCTTTGCATTCTGTTTTTGTTTGCTGCAGCGTTTTTTTTTTGGAATTGAGTTTGTGTTTTTCAGATGTAATTTTGTGACTAATGACTATCAAACACTAGCCAACGAATCCCATTTATCTGTACTGTGTGTTAACCACTTAAAACATAAGCTATTGTAAAGTAAAATGTACATATTAACTTTCATAATTAAAAACTAATACTCTGAAGACACTGTTGTTGGTTTTTTTGGCATCATTTGTTTTTGATTTGATTGCCTCTTGGATACATTCTAAGCGATAGTGCTGTTTTTCTTCTAACTCAGTCTAGGATCGATCGATTGCCACATTTCCAACAGTTTCATATCTTGTTAGGGTCTATAAACAACAGACAAAGTCTCCATTTCGAGGAGGGAGGCAGTGCAGTGGCCTCCCTTCTCTTAATGGTCTTTTTTTAACCCCCTTCAAAAGTCAATTTAACCGCTTTGGGTTGTTTCTAGAAAATGTTCATGATTAAGTTGAAAGAAAGAAAAAAATAAAAAAACAACTCTGTGTGTCATAACCACTGCACTGAATCAGGGGCTGAGTCACCAAAGACGAAACAGCTACGTCAGAGTCCTCCTCCCGTCGCTTGCAGCGCATAATCAGCCCAAATGGTCGCCAGGCCAGCGCAAACAACAGCGAGCACTCTTCTCATGTCTCGGTACCGCTGACAGATGAACACTTTGTACTGAGGGCAGAGCCGGGCTGGCAGGTAGAAAAAGCAGAGGATATCTGTTTCACACACTAATTGACTCACCCACCCACCCTCCCCTCTTTCTTTGCTCCTTCAAGCTACTAAGTAACCAAGCATGAAAGGCCTGAGAGCTTGCAGTAGGAGCAGTCTTGCACTGGCGTCCCACACCTCAAAGTGCTTTCTGTTCCATTCACCCATCACACACAGATTCATACAGTACTTTAATCTAAACTTTTATCTTCGCTCACACTCCACTGGGGGCAACTCAGCACTGCATTAAGAACAGCTATGATTCTCCCACGTTGCCCAAGAATGCTCGTGCACACAGACGGGAGCCGGGATCAATCCGCCAACCTTCCAGTTGGTTTGTGTTGTCGATGACCCGCTCCGCCATCCGAGCCCCAGCAGGCCCCTCACCGCATCTGGCATGCCCAGGTGGTCTGCCATCCTGCCGGGTACCAATCAGGCCTGACCCTTGTTAGCGTCCGAGATCAGACGAGGTCGGGCGTGCTCAGAGCGGCATGGTTTGAAGCCACCCATTGTATTTTAATTATTTCTTCCTTAACAACGCCTCACTTCATTAAGCCAAGTGGACACAGACAAGTCTGCTGTTTGGATTTAAAGTGTATTAATAGTTGTCGGTCTTTAATGACAGAGCTTGTGGTATAGGAAGTGAAACATTTTCACTGTGATTTTAAAGGCAAGTTCCATTTTTATGTCCTTATTTCAATGATACATGTGAACAGAAACATGTACTTGGGCACATATTAAAAGCCTGGTGTCATCAGTTTGGTTTTTGCTTTTATTTCCACCATTAATGAAGATTATTCTTCTTTTCTGTCGCCAGTTCATCATGAGCGGGACCTTAATAGCTCCCTAGACTTCCTGCAATTGTGCAGAATAGTTAATTAGCCCTCTTAGCCTTGGTACTCTTTGTGTTGGAGGGTAACGTATTTTAGTATTATTACACCTTCAAGAAATGCACTTACAGCAGATTTGGGGAGGCTATAAAATAAAAAGCAACAGAGCCCTGAAATGGATTTGGATTGTGTTGTAATAAAGTTCAACTTCCCTCTGATCCACAGGGAGAGGCCGAACTGTTTTATCATCTCGTATTTTGTAACGGACCCCTCTGAGACGGCTAGATCGCTGTCTGCTGTCGAGGTAGAGCGACGGCAGCCGTGATTGTACTTTGGTTTTCATGATGACGGCTATGACACATTAGCTTACGATGAGCGTTACACTACTTACACGCAGAGGTTTTATGACTTGTGCGTAGTGAAATGTCACGATTGTGCTAACTAGGTGTGGCGTCGGAGCTACTCTGTTCTTTAGCCGCTTAGGTGGATTAGTAGCAATCTGTCATGTGTGATGACGATAACGTTTGTGGCTAGCATGCAGGCTAATGTCAGCAGGAGCATCACAGAACAGAATTCATCACAGTGTGCGGAACAATGCAGAGCATCAGCTCATGTCTGACAGACGTGTCTACATTATCTTTGATCGTCATTGAAGCACTGTGAGGGAGCGCCTCTTGACCCACATGTGCACAGCTTCTGATGCTTCACTGAAACAGTGCATGTGCAACGATGAGCTTCTCAGTGCCTTTGGATGAACACCTGACACGTGGCAACCAACAGTTCATTTTCCTGTGTGTAAATCTGTGTGTTCATGCTCACACAGTTTGAATATGGTTACCACCACGTACTGAAGCGAAGCTGGACGTGGCTCATCATGTGGCGGCTGCTTTGATCACCAGCCACCAGTGCACCCCTAAAACGTCACAAAGGCTGGTTCAACAATAAATGGACGTGCTGGTGAGGACACCCTCACCAAAAAAAAAATCACATGACAACAAGAACAGATTCAAACAGAAAAATCAGAGGTGCCATTGCTATTCTGTAAAGAGTAATGGTTTACAAGTGCAATGCTGGGGGGGGGGGATTCCCTGCATGAGTCATCAGTGCCTTTAATGCCTCAGGGGGAGCAACAGAATCAAACGCCTCTCTCTTTTGCTTCCAAGCATCAATAAATAGGTTTGAGCATGTGAAGCAATGGCTCCCTGAAAACGCCATGGACACATAAGGACACGTACGTATTAGCAGCAGAATGTGTGGCTCAGAATCAAGCACCTCTATAACCACTGCACGTGTTGAAGCACAAGCTTATACGGACGCTTTTCTTGCTCAAGGATTGTTTAAGGCCAAACATGATCTGGAGCCACAATAACAGGAAACTGTGGAAAAAGAATGAAAGAGGAGCAATTTGAGCTTGAAGTGTCGACAGCAGCGCCACTTGCTCTTGTAATCCCCGTTCTCGCGGCCATAAGAGCCTCAAGAAGTGACGTGCAAAGCAGTGAATCCAGAAGATGACATGTAATCCTATTTCAACAAAGTGAAGCGAGGGCAGAGGGTGTTTCTGGTGCTAATTCCTTTGAGCCTTGTGGTTGAGGAGAATGTAGAAATCTAAACTGAGCGTTCCTGGGTCTCATCTGAGAGGGACAAAAGCAAAGAAAAGGTGCTGTGGCTGTGAGCTCTCTGCTGGGGGAGTTGTGATTCACTGACGCAGGAGATACAGAATTACAAAGCTGAATGTTGGCAACATCTCAGTTTGGATACCTCCATACTGGGTAGCAGTGAAGGCCATCATTTGTTATCTGCAATGGAAGACTAGCTATAGATCAAAAATTCAGGTGTTTTCCTTCTTTTGCACACTGTTGGCTGCTGAGGCAGCTGAGGCACCGAAAGAAGTTGAACAAAGACTGGGTATAGATTTCCAACCCTGGGCAGATTGCAAAAGTCTCAGAAGCAGTGCTTAACCTAAAAAGGAAACAGAAAGCTCCATTCACTGCTGCGGTGTCTTGCAGCGTTTTAAATACTTGCCACAGAAGCACGTTTTGTTTCAAGGAGGCTGTAGGCAACGTTTACCTCCGCTGCACATCGGCAATCCAAAGGCCTGCTAGCTCACAAGTGTTCTTGCTGACAACAGTAATTACATCGACCAAAATGACAATTAGAGGCGCTGCAAACCGGTCTTTGTTCGGTCCGCCCAGTTACGACAGCTGGGCAGCTCGAGGAAACCGTAAACTGTCATCAGCCGCCTATGCTGAAGACGAGAGAGGATTGTTTTTTTACATCTTTACCCAGAAATATAGTATCTTAAATTATAGACTCAACACTCTTACGTTTCAAAAAAAGCACAGTGAGAAATGAACTCAGTCTTGGGGCCGTTTGGTGTCATTTGCTCAGCTTTACTGGAGCCAGATTAGTTTAAACTCAGTGAAATAGGAGGACAATGTAATGTGTCACTCAGCTGCTGTTCATTGTCTCTCTTTTCTGACCTCTTTCCTCTCAGTTCCCAACTGCTCCACAGCTTTCTTCCTCTTCCCCCAGAATCTCCAAGTGCTTGCTGTGATCTGATTTTCTGTGATCTGGTGCTATTTGAATGTCTGTGATCTAAAAGACATATTCAATACCGCCCCTTCAACTGGCTACAACCATGCTGGCATTTGGACTCAGTAGTTAATTACCCAAATGCAGGGGCAACTCATTGCAGGCCAAAATCTGAGTGATAATTTGTAAGCTCTAACTAGGGAACAAAGAAATGCCGTTTTTAGCTTCTTTTGTTGCCCTCGGGCTTCCTGCTCACTGGAATAATACTGTAACATTCTTACAGAGATCATTACTGCTCAGAGTTTGTGGCAGATGAGGTGAGACGGGAAAATACAGTTGACTACCCGCCTAATTGCTGGGTGAAACGAGCAAATTCTCAAGCGTCACTGTAAGTTCAATGGCTTGCGATGCGGAGAGACGATCCGAGGAAGCACGCAAAAACATTGTGTGTTGGTTTTCATGCGTTGCGTTTTTCACGAGAAACTTCGTCTTGTTTATGTGCCGAAAGCCTGCACAGCCTTAGTGCTGTTCCCACAGCACGCCTCGCCGTGAATTAGGGTTTATTACACAGAAAGCAGAAACATTTGCAGTGCCGCTGTGTCTGTTTGTGAAGCTTCTCTCTCGCTACATCTTAAATTGAGATGGGGGGGGGGTGAGTATGTCCTGGAATAAACACAAAAAACGGGAAGATTATTGCTTGCATCGAATGATGTTCATGCTGCGGTATTCCAACAATCCCAGCTCCAGTCACATTTGGGTCGGACAAATTGGGACCTGTCAAAGTAGTTAAAATGCCGCAGGCTTAATTGCCTCAATCAAAGCACTTTTGTAGTGCCACCCCATCCAAAAGCCAGGCAATGAATCATCCCATAAAAGCCCAAAGTGCAATAAAGTATCTCCACTGCTGCCAGGTAGCAACAAGGGAGCAAACAGGGAATAGTGCGACTGTGTGTGTGTGTGTGTACAAAGCTAAAAATTAAAGTAAACATTTCAGAAATATGATCTGGGCCATGTGGTTGGTTACTGTGCAACATTTAACGTGTTCACCACTTTCACATCAACGTGAATCTTTCGTTCCCCTTTTAACCCTAACCCCACCAGCACTCCTCTCCTTGCGAGCTCCTGTAAATGCATTTTATTTTTGGCATGGATGTTAATTTTCCTCTTTATTGCAGCGGCCGTCCGGGCCTTCCAACAGGTGTCCTCAGATGCTGCTTGCTCCTCCAGCACACAGCCTTTCATTACAAGACTGCCACTCAGAGAGAGTCGAGGGCACGGAGGGAAATGAGGGTTCCAGTTGGTTCGAGCGGAGGAAGAAAGCATGAAAAGAAGCCCAACTGCACAGACAGATTTTGCTCTGGAAGCAGAAATAATGTGAAGAATGACAGCTCAGTGGGCACAATCACACAGAGTCGCATTCTTCTGGCTAAGTAACATTACACTGAGGTCCAGTTAAATCAGGTCAGAGACGTAAGAGTAAAAAAGCCTGCAGCTAAAAGCAGGCAAACACATTGTAAAAGCTGCCACTGAGGTGTTATTCCTCAGGTTGTAATCCTTGGCCAGTTTGCATGTCAGCAGGTATACCTTTATCTATATTTGGTGTAGAATGCAGCTGAACTAACTTGCTTTTACTGTGTGCTGGTTGAATTTCAAAGGAACCCTTAGCAATAATAAAATATCCACATTTCTGAGAGACATCAGTTGTCACACAGAAAAACTGCATATTTAGATAATATTCGAATATCAGCAGTACTTACAATGACCAAATGTCAAAACGATTCTTACAAAGCACATTTTTAACTTACTTTGTGTGCTGTACTTTCAAAAGCACTTGTTAGAGGTCCCGAGCAAAGAGGTTCCTTCTGAAGCAGCTGAATTATCGGAAGATCTGTGATTGCACAAGAAGCAATCTGTTAACGCTTCACGTCATGCACCCGTGGAAAAACAGCAGTTTGTTGGACAAAGCAAATTATGAGGAACTACGGGCAGGTGCAGGCATGTCTCAGGTGTGCATTGGCATTTGCATGCTCATTTGCATGCAAAAAGACCTTCTCCTCTGGTCTCTAACAAACAGCAGATTAGGTCAAAGCAACCATGACTAAGAAGTTTTTACCAAACTGAGGGGGACAAATGATCATCATTCACCACCCGCCCTACAACTTCATCCTTTTCCTTGAAGCGCACACACACACACACACACACGCACACACATTTGTGTTGAGTGGAGTGCAGCAGTGTCCCAAGGAGCATGCCTAAAAATGTGGAAATCATCCAATTACAGTAGGCAAAGTCACATAATGCTGGGACTGCAGCGGCTGTCGTGATGCTTTTTTTTGAAAAATAGGATTTATTGCTGAGCACCAAAGGCAGTTTAACTAAAGAGGAAAGCCTGCATCTGAAACCATGGAGCACACAAAATGGTGAATTCGTTTTACTTAGCAGCCATTGAGGTTATTGTGTTTAATGACATCTGAGGGGCGGTGACCCCCTGGATGGAAAGGATCAGGCCATAGAGCATTTCTCTGTGATTGCCTGACTGAGGCTGACTGAGGATCCTCTTAAGTGAATGTGGAATCATGTTTATAGCGTCACATCTTCAGTGACTCACGACACCGAGCTTCCAGTCCTCCCTGCACTCTCTTTTTGCAGCATTCCCGGCTGTGTTGATGTAGTTTACAATTTGCCACCATCATTGCAATGCTGATGAAGATAAAAAGGCACCAGGGACTGAAATCAGAGTTAATTTCAGGGACTTAAAGCATGAAAGACAAGGCGAGATGAGTTTTATTTTTAAAAGGAAAATACAAAGTGCTGTGTATTTGGTACTGTTGCTGTACAACTGTTCTTAAAATCGGGCTCATTTTAAAGGGTTCCCAGGCACGCACACACACACACACACATACATACACACAAACCTTTAGTCAAATCAAAACAAGACTCTCCAGCCACCCTACCAGCTGTATGCGGCGATATAGTTTGGATGCATGCAAGTTAAACAAAGATTACACTCTAGACTGATGGGATCTCATTTATTTATCTTTGGTGATGAGTATTCGATGAGTATTCAACAAATTAGAATTATGATCACCTTGTTTGTTGTGAATTGTATAAATAAAATTGAATTGAATTGAATTACTGGAGGATGCAGTCTAGTTGATGTAGTTCATCCTGAATGGAAAATAAACCTCTGAACCAATTTTAGGCCCAATATTAGATTTAAAACCTCATCACAGTAGAAGAAGAATAAAAGGAAAGTGACTAATGTCTGGAAGGTGTTTTGTGCCCACCAGTGCAGATGTTTAGATGTTTCACAGGAAACAAGCTCCTGTTCAGTGCTGGACCCCCTGCAGAGACACCCAGCAGACTGATGGTGGCCTGCTTGTGTTACTTTTTGGGAAGGACCACCTTTTGGCCTTAAATGGCCATTTGAGCAACTCTAGCTTGGCTTCAGCTTTCAGGGCTAGCCGTTCTATAAGAGTTGTGTTCTCCTGCCCCTAACCGCAATCCTTTTGTGTTTCCATTAACTTGGCAGAATTGCCGTCATTATGGCAATAAAAAACTAAATATTGCCAAATGTGTTTAAGGCACTGATCCTGTTGTACTCAAATTTAACTGGGAAAGCAACTTAGGCACTAGGAAAGTAATTCCTTGGAGACAGTTTAGATCAAATAACACAAAACGTCTTCAAAGTTATTTGGAGTTAAAGTGGATATGTACCATAAAATATACAGAAAACAGGAGACGATGCTGAGTTACATGTTCCTGTTAGCACAGCATGCTAATACACTTCTGAGTCCAACAGAATCGAGCACAAAGAAGACTTTAAAAGACGAGCTTGACTCAGAAAAGGTTTGAACTACTGAAGAGCGATGCTTTGAGATCGGCTGTGGCTTTGATGGCGGGCAAGAGGCTCTCTTTTTTCCCGTGCCATGTTGAGCCTAGATCACAGGACTAATCTAGAGACACTTTGAAGACCCCCATCTGTGAGATTACGATTTGGGGCTTGTTTACAAAGAGGGTCCTGTTATTCCAAAGTCACTCAGGCGTACAGTATATCCTGTGCACTAATGCACACATAGAGCAGTCGCAGACATGTATATGCCTAGTACTTGTACAAGTAAACACAAAAAGCATATCCCTTTGCAACCCACAATCTACAGCAGCTGGTTCCTCCACATTTCATCACCATGGGAACTAAAAGAACACGGAGCTCCTTGGCAGTCATGCCCGACTCTGTACTCGTGCAAAAATCCCCATGGAAAAAGCTCACAGAGCTCGTTGTGTTACTTTCACTGCAGCCAAACATCCTCCATACAACCTGCAGTTAGTCTCAGCTCTGACACCCTTTTTTTTAACTACCGTCATAAAGATGCAGTATTTTCTAGCCTGAATTTTCCCAAAAGATATGTATCATAATTGAATTCACTTCAATTCAATTCAATTTTATTCATACGGCGCCAATTCACAACAAACAGTCACCTCAAGGCGCTTTGTATTGCAGGCAAAGACACTACAATACTGCAGAGAAAACCCAGCAGTCAATACGACCCCCTATGAGCAGCACTTGGCGACGGTGGGGAGGAAAAACTCCCTTTTAACAGGAAGAAACCTCCAGCAGAACCAGGCTCAGGGAGGGGCAGTCATCTGCTGAGGGGGGCTGAGGGGAGAGAGAGAGGACAAAAGACATGCTGTGGAAGAGACAAAGAGAATGATTAAACAGAGTGAAGTATGAACAGAGTAAAAACAGCAGCCTAGGCCTTTAGCAGAATAACTAAGGAGTGGTTCAGGGTCAGCTGACCCAGCCCTATGAGCTCTATCAAAAAGGAAAGATTTTAGCCTAATCTTAAAAATAGAGAGGGTGTCTGTGTCCCGAGTCAAAGCTGGTTCCACAGAAAAGGGGCCTCACCATAATTTGAATCAACTGTCAGACTCTGCTGGAACTCCAACACAACCTTTCTGCATGCCAAGATTCAGAGAGAAACGCTGTGATTTGAGGTTGTGTTGACTCTGACACAAAGAGCTGCATTCCTCTGCCTCTGGATGTACGACAGAGCAGGGCCTGGACTGGACTGGTGGGCTGGGGCCTCTTTCCTGTTGCTCCCGTGCACTCATGGGTAGTGGCTTCCTGCAATGTTTCCTGTCAAAAGGGGGCTTTCAGGGCAATAGTTGCTGTCCTGTGGAAGGAATGCAAGAGATAAGAAACGAGCTGGCTATTGGCATGGGATCAGGAGTATTTAGAGACATTTTTAAGGGGTTTTATATTGTCTTCATATGTGCACATGCTGTGAGAGAAGGCACATGTCAACATAGCAAACTGTTCCGATTCAGATTGATGGTTTTCACTGTAAGCTGTGTCTGAAACATTCCTTGTAGTCATGAGTTTTCTGTGAAAAGTAGCAAAATAGGATGCTGATGATCATCATCGCGGTAATATTCTTCATAAAACTGTATAACAAAACAAAACATTTAACATTTTGGGATTTAAAGTGAATTGCAAATGAACTGAAAAACATTTGTCTCCTAAATGCAGAAAATACATACATACAGTATTTAGCCATCTGCAAGATTAATGCGTGTTACCTGCAAATATCTGTCATGTATTGTGTTATGTATGCATGAGAAATGATGGCATGCATTGCATTATAAGTATGGATTTGAATACAGAGCCAACAATGAGGAATGCCCCTATATATTTTACTTTGCATTCATATTTCTAAAGTGACTCATCCTGATAAGAAATTAGAAGGTTGTTTCACAGAATCCTTGAGACTGGTGCCAGGCAGCACAGGAAATCAGGGAGGTGGCATGTTTTTGCAAAGAAAGATCAGCAGCGGAGTGGAGCCCAAGCATACATACTCTGGAGGGCTGCACATACGTTCTGTATGCAGACACACTTCAGAGCAGTCCCTGTTTCTGTGAAACCAAAGAAAACCGAGATATAACACAATGCTCTCCTGTGCCTTCATGCACTCAGGTCAGGGATTACTTATTAAAGTCCCCACTTACAGATTTCACCGTTTTGCTCTGAAGGCTGTAAAACATTTGAGAAGTCTTTGCTTCTGTTGTGATGAAGCATCTTAGTCCAGACTCTCTGCATTTCACCCCAAACTGTGAAATGTGAAGCGTTTTGAAGGTTTTCCACTTATTTGAACCTTCTTAGCGTAAGTGATTTAATTTACTGACCACTGAGCGTGCTGTTACAGCTTTATGTAGACTTAATGGTGTGCAAACGAAGCGCTTTAAAAATGCAAGGGATTTACCACAGACCTGAGGAAAAAAGTTTGGACGTTATTACTGTGGGCATCAGGCAACTGACAAGAAAGAAGAGTTCATTCTAATGTAGCACTGAAATGAACATTGAACATTGAAAACAACATTCAGCAACCATTTCGTTACTCTACATTTTAACAGGAAATACAGAGGGTACATCAGAACAATTGTAGGTTTCCTGGAAGACCAAAAAGGCCACAAGTTTGTAATCATTTTGCCGATGAGCTTTGCCCTTTGCATTCCTGATGTGCATCCTCTGGCTCTTTTGCTAGAACGTTTTCGGCAGAATTTGATCGCGCCAGGGGCAGCAGTTACACATTTACTGTATTTGGATGCGGGGGAACTGGAACAGTGGAAAATCCCCCTGATTGTGATCACCTTTCCTGCATCAGGCCTATCATATTCTTCACTTACACAATAGACTGAAGTTCATTAGGACAACAGGACAATAAATTACCCCTGTCCTCTGTAGCTGCTGAGTTACAGTGCAGCTACAACAGTAGCACAGCTCTGAAAAACCTGCTAATCTGCACGCAAGAGCCAACAAAAGCCTGGTGTAATGAGCCAACAGCAATGCACCAAATTACAGATTTAATGCTCATCTTATCCTGGGGCATCTCTCAGGGTCTAAATGGAACCAAATCACATCAGCAAAATGTCCCCAAACGCCTTGACGGGCTCATCTGTGGAGAAGCAGTTGGTCTACGCTGAGGTCCTAACAGATTCCCAAATTGCTCGCCCCATCTCCAGGAGTAATCCTTATGTATTTTCAGCCTCTTTTATTTACGATGCTGTATTTGCAATCTTTTCTTGGGGATTCAAAACCTGGACTCATTCAGCCCAAAGTGTTAGCGCAGAAGGGCCTGGGCTGCCCACCTCCCACAGAGATCCAGAGCAGGAGGGTGGTACAATGCCTGCTGGACAGGTAGACAGGTGGTAGAGAGCAGAAGGATACCCTCTGCGTAGACGTCAAGTCAAAGAAAAGCCAAAAGTACAGAAGCATATTAGTAAAACGATGAGTGGAGAAAAAAACTTCAATGAATATAAAGTTAGCTGGGTGATTCACTCTAGAACTACTTGAAATTCCCTGTGGGTGCAACAGGAGCATTGCCATTATGGTGTTAAATGACTTCCATGACCTTTATGAGCGTGACACTTCACCAAAAGAAACAAATCCTGTCCTGCCATCCTGGGCTTTTTCTTCCCCTTTTAAAACCAAATGATGTCCTCTGTGTTTCCATTAGCTTTGACAGTCACATTAACTCTCTCCAGGGAGATGTGGTATGTTGTAAACACTGGCCCCTGCAGGACCAGTGACATCACTTTTTTTCCCCCTGTCCATCCCCTCCCTTAGACTTGATCCAAAGCCCCTGGTCCTAATTATCACTTTCCTGAAGCCTCACAGTGCAGATGAGCAACCCCTGCAGACAGCAGACAAACAAGTGAGCTTCTTTCATGAAGCATCGTCACAAAAGTTGATTGCGCCACAGAAGTGCTCACTCCCAACAGTAAACAGCAATTACAGCACTCACGGCGTTTTATCTTTTTCAAAACACATTTCAAGACCCCCTCCTTCACAAAAGCTTTTGGAGTGGCCTTCCCGAATTGTTTATTATTCATTTTTGATCATTTTAGAAGCTTTAAAGAACAAAAGTGTCAGAAGGTTAGAAAAGCTGGATAAACAAATCTGAACGTGAGGAAAAACCATCCGCAGCGGTCAAAGCCAAGTGTCCACGAAACAAACAGTTCCTCTGTCGGCCCGTGCACAACACAAAGGCGCACTCTAAACAGTAGACTGATATTGCCAAGCCCCCTCGGCAGTCATGCACAACGCGAGCCAGCCGCCTGCGGGTAAACAATAGGTTTAAGCATGACCCTTTCCCGTTGCCAGAAAAGCTCCTTAATGTCTGCTTGAATCTGTTTGTCTCAGTGAGAGAGAGCACAGCTGCAATACAACTGCATGCTCTGACAACAGGACCAGTCAGCAGTTTGTTCTTCAAGAAGTCTCCGGCAAAGTGTTTAAGTTAAGCTAATAAGACTTTTTTTAAGTACACTATTAGGGCTGCGGCAGTCCAGTGGCCCCCATTTTTCTAGCTCAAATAATTAGTCTGGCAATTGTTTGATTAGATATGCTATTGCATGAGAAAGAATGTCATGAGTAAAGTGTGTTACAGCCAGCAGATTCTGAACCAGCGTGCTGTGCCAGACGCTGAGGAAACTGTCCAACATCAGAGCGAGTAGCACTGTGGCGCTCTCGGATCCATTGATGTTCTCACTGATGTCTGTTAAAGCCTCCTGACGAGCTGCCTCGACTTCTAAAGCTATTATTTAACACCTCAGTGTGCTTTAAGTCTGGCATCACTGAAAAATATACCACATCCCCTCTGAGGCGGCTCCAGAGTGTAGTGGTTAACACAGTCGCCTAACAAATGGGCTGGTTCTATCCAACATTCGCCCTCCAATGAACACATCGGAGAGCAACTTGGGGTTCTGCATCTTGCCCGAGGAAACTTTGGCACACAGAGTGGAGCAGCCAGGCAGACAAATGAGACTGGCAGCAGTTGGGAAAGCATTCATTTTGTAACACGCGGGATGAGCAAACATCCATGTTGTAGACAGTTCATATCAAAGTCTTAGCAGTAATCAGGCAATTTATGCTGCTTTCCTAAAATTCCTACAGAAGGCAGTCACAATAAAGGAGGAGCCCCGTGTGCTGTCCAAATGTGGCTCAGAGCTTATGAAATCAAAGAGCTGCTGAGACAGTCCACCACACGTGTATGCTAACCTCTCACTCCCGCATAGTTCTTGCTCTGCTTTCTTTGGCTTCAGTGCAGCGTAATGCTGCTGCGCTTTGGGACATGATGTCAAGGCGGACGCCGGGAGCACCTGTTGATTTGCGCACAGAGGCGGGGCGCGAGCTGATAGGTTCATGACCCCTAGCAGCACTTACGTGGAAGCATCTGGATGCAAAGACTGCCCAGCCAATTATGTGCATGCAGGGTATGTAACCATGGTGAAGCGCCTCTATGCAGCATTAGGTGTTGTTAAAATGTGATCAATGCCAGCTGCTCATTCAAATGCACAAACGCTGCAGATGCACTCCCTCGGCAATCAGAGGAAGCTGCTAGAAGACTTGCTTTGATTCCAGCAGGAAATACCCTCCATTGTTCTTCCATGGTAGCTAATCCACACCCACGGGCTGCCCTCTCATTAAAAAGTCATTTTTACACCATTGTTCAGTGCTGGGACAGGTGTCTGTGTTTTAATATAGTCCCAGTGTAAACTCCACTTCCATTTTAGGGAAGAGGCTGACACTCCTTAAAAATGTTGGCAAGTAAATCGCGTGACTCCAATGATCACATTGAGACTAAGCTAGTTAATGTCTATATTAGTTTAAACTCTACATTAGTTTAGCTCAAAAATGTCCCCGTATAAATCTGATAGTGGGACAAAGTTAGACGCTGTGTACTCTTAGTCCGGAGTGTGTTTGATTCAAAATGAATATTTTAAATGCAACGTCGTCAACCCCACCTCCATAAATGATTTTACATCAATTAGCTCCCGCAGAAACCACTATAATATGATCACGTTTCCAGGCCTAATGTTTTCCCATGTCCATTTATTTTGATTTAATTCCACAGGTCGTGGTGGAGAGACAAGAAGGCGGGACGGGCGAAGACATGTTGTGAATGGCGACAGGTCGGGACTCGAACCTGCACAGCCTGCACCGCCACACGGCGTACATGTCTGTCTGCTCAAACGCTGAGCCACCCTGGCGCCCTCTTTGCCCTGTATTTAATTTATGCAAAAATACGCAAAAATATGCAAAAAAAAAATGCAAAGAGCAGAAAACAAGTGTTAAAAATGCCTTTTTACAGCAGAGAGTGTGTTACCGTTTTCTTTTAACGGTACAAAGGCTACATTGTGCTGTTTAATTCGATTACTAAAGTTTACAAAGTCAAATTTACTGTGTGTTTGTTAGAGCACACCCACCCACCATGTTAACTAAATTATAGTTTCCAACAAATTTCAGACGTGATGTGAAAGGTTTTGTTTGTGGGCACATAAGAGGTTTCAGAGGTAAACTTGAGACTGTGTTTACAGGACAGCACCTGTTTTCTTAGTATTCAATAATCCAAATAATGAATTATTAAGAGTTCTAATACAATATCCAGACCTACAGTCTTTTTAAAATAATGAGACCATTTCCTCCAAGTGAATACTGCACTCTGTGGAACATGACGCGGCAATGCTACACGTGCACATCTGCTTTGGATAAAAGCGTTCAGCTGCATGGATAAAGGTTTCTTAAGTTGTGATTACATTTATGAATGGTTACATTTTGTAATCAAGTCAAAATACTCATTCGTTATTCATCCTTGCTCCTAATGATGCTGCAGTAGCTTACACACGACACTGATCGCTCACCTTTAAGCTTATCTTACCTTATCTCTTTGCTGCCCCAACAGCGCAGCTTGAGTAATCAAATGTACGCTGCAAGGGAGGGTTCCCACGTTAAATATTGATCCCCACAATACAAAAATCGCATCCCCCTTAAATTGCTGAGAACCTCTAAATGTACAGCGAGTGGGTGACTGTGCTGCCTCCACACGAGTTTTAAGAAGCGGCAAGATGGAAATCCAGCTCTGCAACATACATGTTGCATTCTGGACATTAATTGGATTTTGTCAAACATGGGAACTGGCCGCGTATCCTTTTTATAACTCCTTATTAACAACTCATTAATCAGAATTTTCAAAAATCCCAAATCTCTGGAATGCAAAGTACCAAACAGATCCAGGACTTGCCGCTCAGGCCCAGCCGGTGCCAAAGCAGGTGATAGTTTTGTCTAAAGAAGTCTCTGTTCTCAATGGCACTGAGGCTAAAGAGTGTCTGCTGTCTGTTAAGGACCACACCGTCTATGGGGGCGAAATGGGAGGTCTTGTTTTGACACCATGGGACAGTCTGCTTTGTTCTTACTTATCTCGCCCTTTTGTAGCTAACCCCTACGTTCTGCTTCCCTGTGATGTCTGGGTGTCGGATACCAGACTAGGAAAGCACAACAGGATCATCTCAGAGAGTAGCAGAGCCTCTCCTTTGGGTTGGGAATTGATTAAAAAAAAATATCTATGTATAAAACGCTCCTCTGTTGTACCGATGGGTCACGAGTAATTGCTTTTACGGTTTACATTTTGCTCAAATAATGAATCCTTAATAGAATTTAATGGGACACAAACAGATATCAGATACAGTCTAGTCAGAATCACGTAAAGGCAAGTTCCCCTTTTCTTTCTTGGCGTATTGATAACATGAGATGTTGCTCATCAAGCAAAAAAGTGAGGTTAATGGGTTAAACAAGATATCCTCACTATGCTCTGTGTGAGGTGTGTTATCTTTTTTTTATTTCCAAAAGAAAACCAGCAGGGCTGGCCTCAGTTAGGAAATATGCGGTGCATGTTAGACATATTTAATCTACGCTCGTGGAATGAAAGAAACACTTTGAAAGTTTGTTGTCGGAATGAATAAAAATAGGACTTTTCTCATAGGGAGCTCCTAAGCACCGCTCTAGCTTGCTTGGCACCATGTTGCATTAAGATTCCTGTCAGGAGTTGCTTCCATGAAGCTATTCATCTGTTTAAGGATATTGAAGGATTGAAGCTAAATTAATAAGCTAATCATTTGAATGGTTTAAATGCTCATGTGAACTTTGACATACTTATTTCACTATAAGCTCACGTTGTTTTATTATCACCAAGGTTGGTGCCATCTGCAATGTCTTGTTTTGAACTGTCTGTCTGTGAACGAAGACTTCGAGGTCAATCTTTGGCAC
>VUQK01011242.1:0-12500 GCA_015106715.1 Bujurquina vittata
CCTCCACACAGAGACTCAGGTGTTAAAAGCAGTGGGTGTATGGTTACATTTGATGCGTTGAACAGAAAAGATGAAAAAAAAAAAAAAAAAAAAAAATAAAAGAAAAAAAAAGAAAAAAAAAAAAAACACTTGATGAAGAAAAAAACCAAAAAAAAAAAAAAAAGAACTTATTTAAATACTGGCAGGAGAAGAGCTGTAATATGACTGATCAGTTTAGTGCAAATATAAATTTAAAACCAATCCTCTGTGCTCATCCCTACCCATCAAAACCATTCTGGTAAACAGGCCAGTCGGATTATGTGAGAGTGTATGTTGTGTTTCTGTGTGAGAGAAACTGCAAAAGTGGGAGGAGAAGAGGCTAGAAGAAAATGGGAAAAGGGGGTGGTGAGGACAAGAAGGAAAAGTGCAATAAGTTAAGTGGTTGTAATCATGTTCTCCCTCCTGACAAGCGACTGGCAAACCCAGGACCCCTCTCTGCAGCCTTGGCAATGACTCCCCCACTCGGCTGCGGGCCGTCCTGGCAACGGCGGCCTGTCTCCTTGAGAGCAACAGGCTGGCCAGATAGAGGACATGGAGAGCAGGATGATGTAAAGCTCAGTTTGTGTGTATCAGTGTCATAAATGTAAAGCGCTTTGCAGGAGAAGTAGATGCAGATGTGTGTGCGCATGTGAATGTGTGTGTGTATTCGTGTCTGGTAAGCCTGATATAAAGGTGACAGATAGCTGCTGTAGGAATGACAAGCCGGCATGTGTGAGAAAAGAGGTAAATGTGTGTGTTTGTCTGCTAAATGCAAAATCACTGGCTGAGGAGAGGCAGCAGAAAACCGTCTGTGTTTGTGTGCGTCTGTGTGTCTCTATAAACCTGACAGAACGATTGCTTGGCAGAGGTGCGGGCTCTTGTAAAGCTGAGGGGATGAGATTTTAGTTGCTATAGTAATGACAAGGCAATACTGTGTGTGCGTGTGTTTGTGTGTATATCAGACCTGGTGGAAAATGAGAGCCTGGCTGATGTAGCCCCAGCTGGAGGTGGGACTGAGGTAGTGAATCAGCAGAAGCAGCAGGAGCATGAAGGCGATGCTGGCTGAGGCGTAGATGGCGTTGATGAGGAACATCATGATGACACAACCGATGATTCCCAACACACACGTGTGCCAGGTGAAATAACGAAAGGTGGGCCTGGGGAGAAAACAAGGATAGTGGATACGTAAATGTTGGAACATTAGTCAGAGAAAAATGCCACCAGCCCTCCAGAAAACACACTGCTAACCGCTGAAGTCATTTAATTTGCACATTGGGAGGTTTTAAATCTATTTGAGGGCAAAACGTGCAAGCACATGCCAGTATAAAATCTATTTAAATCAGTAACATGGGTGATATTTCTGCCCCCCCGTTTTTTTTCTTTTTTGCTAAACCAGTTTTCTTGTTTTGCACTTGCACATGTTGTTATTACTTATTACTAATGTGTTATTAGCAAAATTCCTTTGACTCTTCCAATAGTGTAAAGATGAGGTTTTGTTTTTTTCCCCAGAGGCTTGAAAGTTGTGACCCTGCAGAAAAAAAAAACTTTAAATCTCAGCTTTCTCCAACTTCATTCCAAAGGACAGTTGCTGTGCTTAGTCTGCAGTGAACACATTCAAATTCTTTAGATTAGGCTTTTACGGTACTATCGTACAGGGTTACAAAAAAAAAGACACTTCCTTTTAACTTGTTATGGCGATGCTGTGTTTTAGTCACATGCTGTAGTACACTGCATGAAAAATGCCACCAGAGGATGATATGCGCCGGCAAACCAGGAGTAGCAAACTAAGTGCAACTATAGCAAACTGTTTCAGAGTATTTAAAGTTTAGTCTCGGTGATGAAGCCGAGCCAGCTCGAGAAAGTTGTGGCTGAGAAGGATACCACTTTAAACTGCCAATCTGCCTTTCCCACTCATACGCCATGTCTCAACAGTGAACTGGTGTTGTACACTGTTGAGTTCATTTCTGGTGTCAGCTAGAAAGAGTTGCAAAGTTTAGTTACTTAGTCGGATTATGTCTCTAGCTACAATAGCTTCTATCACCAGGAGCTTAGCTTTGTTTTTGTTGTTTTTTTAATGTAAATACAATTATACTGCAGAGCCCAGTGAAGTATGAGTATGGTATGAACAAACAGACACCACCTAGGCCAACTTTAGACAGTATAATTGACATTGTGCAAACATGGGCTTATTCTGGCACAGCGTTTGCCTGTAATCTGGTGATTTCCGTGTAATAAATCAATATCACGTTCACGCTTGCACTGTTGTTTGATTAGGCTCCTTCAGTGGATACAGTCCGAAAAATGTTCCCATCTCACACCTTTGAAGAGAGATTTCTTAAAATGTTCTTTAGAGTGAGAAGGATTTCACAAACCACCAAGAAATTCAGTGAAACAGCAACTGAAACTAAATGAAGATTCTCCTAACATGGCTGTTCGTCTACTTGGGTTGAGAAAGCTAACTATAGGAAGACCTGACAGAGTGTAATGCCTGGAAAGAGCAAAGAAATACATTTTCCACCAGAATATTACTGCTTACTGAGTGCTGTGCTCTTCATTTTAGAAAGCAACTGCTGATTATGATTGACAATTTAACGAGAATTAACAAGGCTTTTAATATTTCATCTTCAAAGAGGTCCTGTTCTACTCGTCTTTATTTTTGGTCATATACAGTTTATTAGGTACCCTTGTTCAACTGCTTGTTAATGCAAATATCTAAACAGCCATTAAATGAATGCATGTAGGCATGGTTAAAACAACCTTGTCAAGATCAAGCCGAACCTTAGAATGGAGAAGAAAAGTGATTTAAGTGACACTGAATGTGCAGTGATTTTTGGCGGCAGATGGGCTGATCTCAGTATTCCAGAGACTGCTGATCTTCTGAAGTTTTCGTACATAACATCTCAGGTTTACAGGGAATTGTTTGAAAAAGAGAAAATATCCACTGAGCAGCAATTCTCTGAGCAAAAATAAATGGACAGACTGCTTTGAGCCGATAGGAAGGCAAATGTAACTCAAATAACCACCCATTGCAACCAAGGTATGCAGCAGGGCATCTCTGAATGCACAGCACATCAAACCTTGAAGCAGATGTGCTATAGCAGAAGACCACGCTGGGTGCCACTCAGTATTTGCTTCCTACTGTCATCAAGTGCTTGCTCATGGGGGGGGTTGTCTAATTATTGGGTTTTTTCTCTATTATTGTGGGGTCTTTACCTTATAATATAAAGTGCCTTGATGCGACTGCTGTTGTGATTTGGTGCTATATAAATAAAATAAAACTGAACTGAAATGTAATCCCGACCACATTGCACCCATCTTCTAATGGCTTATTCCAGCAAGATGATCTAACATGTTACAAAGCTCAAATAATCTCTGATTATCTCTGATGGCAACATGATTATTATGACTTCACTGTATTCAAATGGCCTCCACAGTCACCAGATCTCAGTTCAATGGAGCACTTTTGGGGTGTGATGGAATGGGAAAGTCTCATCATGTGTATGATGCTAACATGTCAATATGGACCAAAAATCTCTGAGGCATGCTTCCAGCACCTTGTTGAATCTGTGCTACGGGTTTCAAACCTGCAAGTAGTAAAGTATATCTAATAAAGACTAGTGATTCTGTTATAATGGCGGATGCTCATATTAAAAACAGTATGTACAAGTAAAATTGAAGGCCTCACACTGTTTTTCAGGATATCCTTAATATGGCCATCTCAGCCAGAGATGTGAGCACAACAGTCAAAACACACCTGCTATTAAAACCTTATATTTGCAAGCAGTGGCTAATCAGAAGTAAGCTGCGGAAGAAAAGAGGGTTGCACCACGGCGGCCCGCTATGTAATATACAATAACTACTGTTAATCATGCAGAGTTATTCTACTGGAGTCCAAGAATAAAATATGAAGCAGGAATAAGTGGAATAGGTGTACTTCAAAGATTATGTATTTGTCATGTTCCAGTGCAGAGATTATGATTGCGGTGATCTTCTGCTTTGCCTAGTCTATAGTTGTGCTACTTAGCATGCATCCTGAAGTATATATCACATTAAACAAGATAAAGGCTGATAATTCCACAACAGTAAAAGAGCCATTTGGAAAATGAGCAAATTTTTCCCAACGCTAAGAGAGTCTTTATCATTGCTGCGACAGCCATTAAAGAATTTAATTTTTCTGGGTTTCACTAAAAAAAAATTTCAGCAACACATAAAAGTCTAAACCTGAGAGTCCTGAGATGCTTTTGTTCTTACAGACATGGAATACTCTGGAACACTCAGTTGTTTGAAAACTAATACAATTTAAAGTCAGAAATTTATAGAAATCAATGTATGACCTACTGTATGCAAGGTTCATTACCAAGGTCTACTTCTTGCAAATTTCTTGGCTTTTGACATCATGATTTTAAAAACAATTGCTAGTCCTTGCCAGTCCTTCTGACTGACGCTCCAACAGCTTGAAGTGTAAATATCTAACTTAGGGGCAATATACTTTTATTTATCCTTGATGATACTACCTTGCTTAAATAAGGTTAAATTACTTAAATTGGCTAAGTAAACTTTATAATGAAACTTTACAATCAATATAATTTCAGAAATTATGGCAAATTAATATCTGCCATAATTTTGCTAAAGTAGTTTTAAAAGGTCAAATTTTTAACCAAAAGTGATGTCTCACTCTCACTGTTAGACAAACCATAATTAAACATCAGAGACATTCCCTAATGTGTGACTTCACAGCAGCATCAAAACTAATGTGGCGTTAATGCTGGGATCAATTAAAACAAACACCACACACAGATAATAGGCGCCTGCTATTCACTGCTTTAGACCTCTCAGTGTTTGTGTGAATGGGCTTAAATTCTTATATGAATGCATGAATGCATATGAACACATTAGCTGACTTCAGTCCACAAATACGTAGATGCATCTGTGTGCTGGTTTTAAGTGAAAATTAGTTTGAGGGTCATGGAGCTGGTAGCTACACAGCGGATGGAAGTGCTCATATTTTTGGAGGCGCATGTAACTGACCTTGATTTTGCTGCAATAACCAAAGCTGTGAGGATAAACAGCCATTAAAATAGTCCCAGCTGTAATTACACAAAGCAGCTCAAATGACCGGCGGGCTTCCTTCCTGGATTCACTTACAGATTTAGACTCTTTGTAATAGGCAGAAGTAACAACTGCTGAACACAACAATTCAGCAAGTGCTAATGTATGTAGAGAAGGGCATAGAGTGAGTCCACCAGGAAGCTAAATTAAAAGAGAAGAGCAACACAGAGATCAACACAAAGAAGCAGACATGAGGTAGTCATTATGAGGAAAATGTCTTGAAACCTTTACAGACAAAAATCCAGCCTATTTTCCAGAAATATTTGTGGCTCAAGCCCGACCAATTTATCAGCAGGTGGATGTTACCAACTGATATTATCAGTATTTATAACATCCTACAAATGAAAATTGAAAAAGCAAAGAAGAGACAGGAGAAACACCCTTCATTTTGTTATGAGTGCTAACTTTGCATAGTTTGCCCTCCAGAGGATAATCATCAACTTCCCTGTTGGCAACACACGTGTGGAACGCCACAAACACAACAACCGATTGATCTGAGCAGTGTCAGTCGCCAACTGGTTAAAAAAAAAAAACATGCAAAAAGCAAACAACACCTAAAAAGAAAAAAACAAAACAAAAACAAAAAACTGATACATAAAAAAACAAATGTTTATGTGTCTGTGTTGTACTTGATAATGAAGGTAAGAAGCTGCAACAACAGGGCTCTGGAGCCAGAGGCCAACAGAGAAAGGCCCAGGAGACCCGGACCATCTGCAGCCCCCCAAAGAGTACTGTTACACATCCCAATGACAACTCTGTGCCCACCCCTGCAGAACAAAGACGCAGGCTCCAGATGAAGTCCCCATGACCATAGGGTAAGAGCCCCAGAGAAGTAAAGCCAAAGGGCAGCTGATCCCACCAGAGGCCGCCATCCCGGCATGACCCAAGGACAGGGACCCCAAGGCTGTATAGTAATGTGCCATGAGCTGTAATGGCTATAGAGTAATTAATATAAATATATAAAAAAGAAAAAAATATATATATATACATAAATCAAACTATATAAATAAAATTGAAATTAACTAAATTGAATTGAATGAATGAGGTGGTTAGCAGCTCTTTAAGCTACAGAGACACTTGCTTTCAATAAAGTTTACAGACTGACACTTTAGAGAATATTAAGTTGCCGATTTTAAAAAGAAAATAAAACACTTGAACTTGCCGACATTCTATAGGAATATTAATCTTATCAAACATGAAAATTCTGCTCTATCCTAACTTGTTAGCAGTGCTGTGCCTTACTGTCTTCAAACTTTGCTTTTATTTTCTCTTGACCTGATCCCTTCAGCATCAGCATTGCCCAGAATTGTCTCATCTAATCCTTTCCTCCATCCCATCGAAGAGTGGGTGTAATTACGATAAAAGCTTGCCCACCCGGCCTGCCTTTCCCCTCTACCATAAGCGACAACAGTCCCCCAATACAGTCACCTCACACTCTCCACCGTCTCCCCGCCTCTCTTGTTCTCAAGCGACTGATGTCACTTAGCTGACACAGCAAAATGCTGCCAATCAAATCCTTAGAGACATTAAGAAAAAGAAACAGAGCGATGAAGAGGAGGAGGACCAGGCTTTAGCCAAAAGACACGTCATAATTGAGGAGAAGTGGGGACAGAAATTTTATCCTTCCTCACATACACACCCAGTGGGAGGCTGCAAGAAGATGCCAGATTCTTTAAGTAAGAGGTCAGTGAGTTTGAGACGTTACGTCATGCAGCACACTGGCACACCACCAGTGGAGACTGGACTGACCTTAAGAAACCTTAGATCACTTGATATTCAATCAGCCTAGTAAATTACAGCCACTTCCTCTTAGTGCTTGATATACGAGATAGCTGAACACAAGTTCGCAAGTAGGTCAACTGGAAGTCATAATATTATCTGAAAAGCCTTTATACAATTTAACATGGAAATCATGATGAGTGTTTTTGCATCATTAACGTCCTGTCCTGTCCTACTGAGGTTTTTTCTCTTGTTACAGAGTCGTAAATTCTGTCATGAGAGGAAAGAAAGGTACATCCTCGATCACAGCTTGTCATCTTTCATAATCTATTAGCAAAGTAAAACTAGCACTGTGGCTCATTTTAAAGCAGTGCATACGCTGTATGTACAAATCAACAATTCAACAATATTTCACACTCGAATATGTTTGTACTCTACAAACAATTTAGAACCTCACACCAAAATCCATCCTACATGCAAAAAGCTCAACTACTACAACCCAAAGTGCTCTGTTTTAAGATTAATTTAGGTTTATTAACCAATAAAATATTTTTAAAATTGCATCTAATAAGAAATGATAAATGAAAAACCTCAGAACCTACATTTTTCATTGATGTTGTCAAGAAAAAATGTTTTGCAAATCCTGTAGACTCAAATCAAGGTCTTTCAAGAATAGTGGTACCATTTTCCAGAGAAATGACTGGTCCGTAGGCAGTGGATTTGGTACATGTTGATCTCTCAATCCATACATACGCTCCTCAAGAACATGAGTTTCCATGGGAATATGCCCCGTAAGAAGAAACAGTGAAAACCAGGGGTTAAAGCTGAAGTCCCCTCACCAAGCCCTGAATCCTGCCTGATAATACAGGCCTCTGTCTTAAATACTGTTCCATTAGAAAGCCTGCACTGCGATATACTACACAACATAGCACTGTGAGTCCATTCTCAGTTCTGAATCTGCAAGTCTTTTGTGTCAGGCTGATATTATGTAGCTTGAACCCAGTCTAAAAAATAGTGGATGTCATTCTGTACAGTTTGGCTACACAGACTGTAAACTGGTGGTGTCTGGCTCCAAAAATAGAGTTGACTTGACTTCGCAAAGTACGATACAAAGTAATGTCAGTCATGTATGAACAAATATCAGTTAAAATCTGTCAACTGTACACTAACTATACTACATCAGCATGTATACTTATCAGTATCCCCACTAACTGAAGGGACGCTTTTAGCAGTGGAGCTCCCCTTAAAGGTGTGTGAAAGCAACTCGATGAGTTTAACTGTGATCATTTTTGAATGAATTTACATAAATTAAAGAAGCAACATGGAGCCTGCAATTTGTAACATAAGATTGTTTTCTCCACCTAATTCTAACACATACTGTACAAGTCATGTGGGAGCCCTGCATGCTTCTGCAATTAGAGAGCAACAGTTATTTGTGAAACAGGAGAGTGCCTTCAAATCATAATGTGATAATGCTCTTGTAAATAGGTAGCTGCTAAGCTGATGGAGTTCTAGTGTTTGTCTAGACCTGGTTTTATACTGAAATGAGCATAATGGCTTGAACCAACAACAGGCTGAGGCACCGCTTACTATTCCACTGAAGGGTTTTAGAGTCAGAGAGAGTGTGTCACAGCATTATGAAGTGTGATGTGTTCACTTACTGATACTGAAGTGCATTTGAATGATGATGTGATTCTTTAGCTTTGATAAAAAATGAATGAACTTCACAGTTGCTTAAAATGAATGACAATTTGCAAAAGGTTATCCACTGTACAATACTGCATCAGCCTTTTATATAAAAACCGGAACACTTGATAAAACTATATTAACTTAACATGAAACGGATCAAACATCAAAGCGTTTATATATGCTGTATCTTTCTCTGAAGTCTCACTTGGACAGCATTTTATTTTCGGAGCTGGTGAGGTGTTTCCCTATTACCTGCTTTTGTCGGCAATTTCAATGTCTGTGATTTTTCACCCTTTTCCACCCAAGGAATAATTACAGGCCAAGTTTCACACAGATTTTCACCAAACTCCCAGGTTCTCTTGCATTTAAAATCCGGCTCAGAAATCCACTTTGCATTTAAAAAATATGATTATACAGCTGCTTACTGTTGCTGAGTTTCATCAGCCTAGGACAGAATGAGAGCTGAAGTTAAATGGAACCAAGTAACATGAACAACTTCAGTACAGGAGACTGACTGATACACAACTTTTCAGCTCAGACTGAAAGAAGATATTAATTAACCAAAATAAACATTATTAGACCAGCAAATAATGCTTGCTGACTACTGCAAAGGCTTGTAAGGTATTCCTTTTTGATTAATTTTTCCATGTTTTTTGCTTCTTCTTCCAATTTATAGTGGGGTGTTTTAACTGTTCCACCGTGAATAATGGCCAATTATAAACTTTTGAACATTTTCTATTACAGAAACATTGTTTTTCTATTATAAAAAACATACTTTACTGAGTATTTTGTGTACCATACCCCTCATACACAATATATCTTCTGTTACCCACTGCTCTGAGCTTAATATTTTGAAGCTTCAATGTTACAATTTGTTGTTTTGAAGCTTGAAGGTAGATTACATAGATGAAAGGGTGGAGTGCTAATTTAGCAGTTAATGCTAGCAAGCTTAAATTCAGCTTTCAGGCCCCTCTTTTTGGAACCAGCTCCCAGGTTCGATTCAGGAGACAGACACCCTCTGTATTTTTAAGATAAGGCTTAAAACTTTCCCTTTTGATAGAGGTTATAGTTAGGACCGGCTCTGCTGAAGGTTTCTTCCTGTTAAAAGGGAGTTTCTCCTTCCCACCATCACCAAGTGCTTGCTCATAGGGAGTCGTTTTGACTGTTGGGTTTTCTCCGCAGTATTGTTGGGTCTTTACCTTACAATCCAAAGCGCCTTGAGGTGACTGTTTGTTGTGAATTGGCGCTATAAATAAAACTGAATTAAACTGAAGTGAATTAAATAGCAAGCTGCATCCATAAACTGTACAGGTGCAATATACAGAGACACACGCATCAACTAATTAGTGCTAAGTAACAGACTAATAAAACACTTATGTTTTACCCACCAAAAGAAGCACAAATTTATTGCATGATTTGTGCAACACAGCAGGCCATAATATTGGTCAGATATCATCTGAAAAATGTTCCAAATGGAACCAACAGCACACACACAGTCAAGAGGTCCAGTTTAATGACTCAAAAAAGTGGAAGTGAGGCAATAAGATATCCTGACACAGACATCTGATTGGCTCCATATGTCTGTGGCAGGACACCTCAATCAATGTGGCTACACCCCCTTTTGTGTAACTGAATTATACAGATGGATGGGTCATAAAAAATATAAATTAAAAAAATCACCCCACTATCCATTCAGGCCAAAACTGTTCTTTGGTTTGGGCTGTAAACATGGGATTCAGTGGAGATCAACTGCCTCATGGAGGCAGCTTCACATGGCACCTAAGGAACTGAAATATTTGTTACTTCCATCTCTTCATGTGCCATACCCAATTAAAGGCCAAAGCTGATAGACACAAAAAGTGATTCTTTCCAGCCTTTATTTGAAGACGTTATGCAAGAAGATATTATTCAGCAGTATTATAGCTGAGCAGCACTTTTCAATGTTTTTTTTAAAGTAATATTGGCATAGTGTTCCTTTATTGTAATACATACTGTAATAAGCAATCTAACCTGAGATGTTGTTTAACCACAAATGGCTACCATAGAATTTAAGGGGGGAAATTGGAGTCAGGTGTTTCAACATAACAAATGAAACAATGGTTGTGAGCCCATAAAAAATATGTTGGGCAAGTTGACTGGAAAGTTGCTGGCCTGTTTGAGCAAGCAGCTTTTTCCACATTTTGTTTCGCCTATGAAGTAAACTGGCTGCCCTTCATCAAACTACTCATGTGGACAATTTAAATTTCAAGATTTCAATTTCCAGCTCTGGTTTAATACAGTGGCAGCTAAACCAAATTAAGAAAATTCTAAAATTTCACAGATTTCTTGTAATTGCTGCAGGCTGACAGCAGCCACCCTGTCCATTTTTAGCAGTGATACCTGCAGCATGCAGGGGTTACCTTGTTTACTTCCCTGCATTCAATTTAAATTGTTAGTTGAACTTTTTTCTGATACAGACTTCTAACATAAAATACAGATGCTATATTCTTGTATATTAAACTAAACTTTAGTCCTCAACAGATTCAGGCAACTTTATACTCAACCATCATCAAATCAAATCCGTCCATTAACAGAAAATGACTCTCCAACAACCTATTTTCTCATTCATCCAGATGTTCCATCTGGATTTTTACACCACCCCAATCTCATTTAATAACACAGGCTGACTCATATTTGGACAAAAGACTGACCCTGCTTTTGTTTTTGGAGCTGATGGCTGGTTAATTTACACATTATTACAAAGACAATCAAAGAGAATACAGCTGTAATTTGGACATCACATGGCACCAAGCTGGTACAAGTTAGAAAAAAAAAACGTTTCTGTTGAACTGCCAGTTTTAATTTAACTGAAGGTCACTGCATCTGTGAGTTCCATGCATTCCACACACACCCAATGACATCACTGCAGAGCACACAGTTATGTCCTGAATCCTGGCCAGTGACCCTGTGATACTGTGTGTGTGTGTGTGTGTGTGTGCGTGCGTGTGTGTGTGTGTGTGTGTGTGTGTGCGTGTGTGTGTGTGTGTTACATGCACATTTGCTCATGCGTGTTAAGCCACTAGTCAAAGTGGCTGGTGCCCGTGCAGCATCAGCAGCAGGACCATTCCACGCAGCTGGAACCATTGCTGATAAAGCCACAGCCAACACAAGCCTCTTCCCACAAACACATAGATAAAGATAAAGGTCCAAACACACACACCAATGACAGGAAACACAAGCAAGCACACACATGCACTCATACATGAAAAAAACAAAAACAGAAAGTAAGGATGTCAAACACCCAGGCTTCAAAATTGCATACCTTCACTCTCTCTGTGCAGACATGGGCACACACACAATCACGCACAGACGCACTTAACAAGCGGGCATCTTTTCCGCTACATCATAATTGCAACCCCCTTCCCTCCCCTACGCAACAGCAAATTTAAGGGAAAGGGAAATATTTCTGCTAAATTAGTTATGCTAATTACAGAGTAGTTCTCAGGGGGAGAGACAGCGCTAAATGGCTTTTAATTCTTTTCGCCTGGAAAGAGATGTGGGAGAGAGCCAGACAGAGCGCAGAGAGGAAAAAGAAAGAAAGAATAAATACATAAACAACCGTTGTTAAAATTTGCCCGGTGACACAGCAACAGTGAACTAACAGAATTAACAGCTCAGGAGAGAAGGGAGGGAGGGGCCGAGGCTGGCCAGACCACATGTCACCTTATCAGCTCCGGAGGCCCCAGTCCCCTTGGCCAACAGAGAGGGGATAGTGGGGAAAGTTTTGAAGCTAACTCTGTGTCCTGTAGCCTTTGCCAGCGGTCACATAGTGATAATGAGGCATGAGCAGCTAGCACGCAGCATTCTACATGGAAGGCACCAGAGGAAACACTGGGTACTGAGTGTGGCATCCACAAAGCTTTTTACTTTCTCACACTCACTTTTAAACACCCGGTTGTTCACTAAAGCATGCAGTGCATACTGGT
>VUQK01011243.1:0-10474 GCA_015106715.1 Bujurquina vittata
CTGCTAGCTGTCTGCTAGGCTTCACCTCAGCTACCTGGAGTCCGTGAACTGGACCTCTGGACCGTGTTTGTGCTGTTGGAGCCTTTTGAATGCAATTATCTGACCAATAATGTGGCTGCCGTGGCTTTATTGGACTAACAGACCGTCCAAGAAGACGGAGCTCCAGTTTACGGATGAAGCTTGCTAAACAATAATTAGCTTTCAAGTTAGCACATGTGGCAGTGGCGCAGTGGGTAGGCGCTTGCCTTTCAGCCGGAAGGTTGTAGGTTCGAGCCCTGTCCCTGCGTTGCGTTGTGTCCTTTGGTAAGACACTTAAACCACATTGCCTAACGGTAGCGCCGGTCTCTGGCTGCATGACCGGAGATGCTTGTCTCTGGATGAGTGATCTGAAACCCTCATTTCGTTGTGTGCACAATGACAATGAGTTCAATTTATTTATTATTAGCATGCAAAGCTAACCAGGCTCTCTTTCAATTTGGTCACTGCTCACTAATGATGGTGCTACAAAATATAAAATATGGAGTCCAGAAATCAACCGGTGACTTCATGGTGGCTAAGGCTGTGTTTTATATACGATCACCAAGGCTGCGGAGGCCATCTTGGTGATTTGAAGCATTAAGTAAGACCTGAGACTGAGAGCATGACGTCAACAGGAAAGTGTTCACTGACGTCTCACAGACTCTCTTTTTGCAGCCAGAGGAGTCACAGCCTGCAGCTCTATAGAAAGAAAGCAGGTTTAAGGCACTTCAGCATTGTCCATCTTAGTCTTAATTCATGTGCCTTATAACACGTTTCACTGCAGTTTCAGACTGGAAGCTCTACAGTTCATGCCCATAAATGAATCGATCGATCAGACTGTGACTCACCACCTGCATCTGGGCGAGTAATCAGTTACATTTAGCAATGACCGTTCCTAAACAGAGCTTCAAGCTCATTCTGAGTTCACAGTGATCACAGTGTCCTGATTTTGTATATCTGTCAAACATGGCAGCAAGCATTGAGCAGAAAGATGTTTTATATTCACATACCATAATTAGTCCCTGCACTCCAACAGTTATTACAGTTACACCTTTTTTGGGGGAAGAGTGAGACTCACACACAGTCACATGTAATGTGTAAACCCCTCACACACACGCAGCTTCATATAGTTCACATTCACAGCCACCGATGGTTAAACACATGCGCATACACATGGAGATTCTCCCACTTATGTAGAGACATAAACAAGCCCACCTACTCTATTCATGCCTGTGCACGCTCTCAGAAAATGTACACGATAACCACTCCGACTCCCACGCTTCCTCCCACTCTCACAATCCCACGTACCCAAACAGACTCTCACACTTCCCACATGCACAGCATCCCTCATCACAATCACACACTCACACTACCCACACGGAGAACATGCACGAGCCTTCTATAACCCATTCACTTAGCATTAGCATCAAACCTGTGCGGGCTTACTCAGCAGATGGAGAGCCCCCCCCCCCAGCTCCACATCCCTGGCCTGTACTGTAAAGGAGGCTTTGTTGGCTGCCGTTTCCCTTTTCCCTGGACAGTCTCAAGTGGAGCCCTTTGCCCATTCCCTCCACCCCAATCCGCCTCCGCCGTTCGCTCTGTGCTGCAGTGACGTCCAGACACGGAGCGGGAGCTGTCGGCCGGAGCGCCTGCCCATCATTCCCAACAGCGTGTAAATCAGCCGAGGCCGAGCTGGCTTGTACCGCGTGCCACGGTGACGACAGATTTACGAGAGGGCAACCTCATGGTGAACCCGGCCTGTGCCGAAAGTCCTGCTCGAAATCCACAAGCAGAGGCTGACGTGTTTCAGCCTCCACAAAGAAATGAAAAGGAGAACAAAGATGAGATGACTGGAATGATGACTCTGCTAGCGCCTCATACTAACTGTCTAAACTCTGTGGGCTTTTCTCACCTTCAGAAGAGTCTGTTTCATAACAGGCTTTTGATTATACATAATGATTTGGCAGTCACTTCTTTTATTTTGGCTGTTTTTCACTTTAATATGTGATTATTATTACGTGGCATTGTTGTGCTGAGGACTCATTTTTGGTAATCGCAGGTGGTCCTGTGGTCTTGTGTTTTTTTTATTTCCTGGCAGATGCTTATTAAATAGCTTGAAACTTAAATTTTAAAAAAGGATTGTTGTTAATTCTGCTTTAAATTTTTGCTTTCTGACCTTTTATCACTTTCTAACTTGGCGTCTGTACGTTTTAACACCCAAACAGATGGACCAACCTCTTCTTTTAAAGTCATGCTCTTCGCGTTCTGCTGCCCCCAAGAGGCCAGAAAAGAATCAATTTTTTTACGACACGCTTTTCATGTGTGGCTAAATGTAATTCATGATTTCACAGAAACTATTTGTACACAGGTGGCTGTAGGTCAGATTCTTTCCTTTTACTTTAATAAATACTGCAGTCTCACACATCATGCAGATAATTAATTAAATGACTATGTCCCTATTTTATACGGTCTGTGGTTAAATGCTGCACTCTGCCTGATATACATACAGTATACCCAAAGAATGACTCCCCTGACCTCTGTGACCCCATAAAATCTTCATCTATTTCTGATGACGACCCCACCCTTACATCAAAACGTACCAAATTTCCTTCCATTAATCTGAACTGCTGTACAGTTTCCAGAGATGAAAGCACATGTAAAACCTGCACTGTGTTTAAATTGTATTAAGGCTCAAAGTTTGCACTTTTAGGGGCGTGGTCTCTTTGACTGACAGGTGGAGGTGCTGGTGCTAAGCACTGATTGGCAGGTATGTGTGACGTAGTAATTTATGGATATAGCTTGATCTGTAAGCTTGCTAGGCCCTTCATCTGAATACAAACTGAATCAAAATGAATCCAGAAGCCTGTCCCAGCTGTCAAAGGGTGAGAGGCGGGGAACACCTGTGGCGGGTCGCCAGCCTGTCACAGGGCTAACGCACAGAGACACACAACCACTCCCAGTTCAGAATCAGCAGGTAACCTAACCCCACTAAGTGCATGTCTGTGGACTGTGGGAGGAAGCCGGAGAGAACCCACACAGACTCGGGGAGAACATGCAAACTGCAGAAAAGCCAGAGGCTGGATTCAAATCCCGGACCTTCCTGCTGTGAGGGATCGCTGGTGCTCCACTGTGCTGCTATTAAAAAAAGAACACAAATGCGTTATCAGTGAAATACAAAAATGTAACTTTTGTTAAAATTGGGATTCAGGGTTTTAGTTCTTTTCCTTTGTGGAGCCACCGTTTAATCCTGCAGTCAGATCAGACCTTTGATAATCAAGTATGGGGTTTCAGAGAAATGGCGGTGTGCGTATCACTGTGCCGTACTTACAACAGATTAACTGTGGACTGATTCTATCGTTGTGTCATGTGATGCCACGATGTGTGCATTGGGACTTTCGCCATAAAGCATTGATTGTTTCAGCTAATGGATTCAGTTTGCTCTTCACTCACTTTCTTTAATTTGCTATCCAAACAAGCAACAATGGGTCATTGTCTGCCCCCCCACCCCCCATATCTCTTAATTAAACAACCAATGCCTACAGAGCAGTCAGGTGTGTGTTTGTGCATGGGTGTGTGTGTGTGCATTAATACACTTTCAGATGCTGATTTCATTCTCGGACCAAGGTAAAACGACGGGAATACCCAGTGAGCTCTTTCCAAATGAGGTAATCTGGAGATAATGGGGATTATAGGAAGTGCTAGTGGCACAATAATAAAACAATAACAAACTTTCCAGAGGCGGCAGAGAAAATCATTAGCCTAATCCCTGTTGTTTCTGACAGAGCATCACTTGAGACTTGACAGCTTTAACTGCAGCCTGAGTCTGCAGGAGTGCTGAGCTTGTGTTCCTGTTGCTGCAGCCAGAAGAAGCCGAGCATCACTGAGTGTACTTACATGAAAAGAAGCACACAAATACTTGAAGTTGAGGACTCTTAGGCCTGTACATGTACTCAGCTGTGCGTATTAGTATGCAGAAACACACACTGTCTTCTTCTTCAGCTGCTGTCCATCAGGTTCCACGTGAGCACCGCCACACTCGTTGGCCTCACACGGCGCACAAACCTGCACCCTGACAGCATTCCTGTGCAGGAGTGAAATCCCGATCATTGTGCTGGACGGTCAGATGAAGAATGAACACTGCATGTGAGCTCATGATTACCAGTCTTGACCCTGAATGCCTGCACAGCTTGATAAGATAACCCCTGCAACAATCCCAGCCTGCGTGCGTGTGTGTGTGTGTGTGTGTTAAAAAGGTGGAAAAGTGACGTGCTAACCAGGAATCTTCTCCGGAAAAAAATGCACTTACATCACGGCAGGGAAATTAGCTGCAAAAATAAACCATAATTGTTTCCTCCCTCCTGAAGCCCCGCCTCTCTTTATTTCTCTCGTCTGTTTTCCCCTTCCGGTTTTTACCTAAATCGTGGCCCACCGTGTGCGACCGTCCTTCTGCTGCTTCATTCAGATCTCCTCGCTCACCCTGCTCTTTGCATCCAACCACAGTTGGATTCTGGTTATATTCTTGTATGAAAGTCAGGTTGCTGAGTACCTATCATTCTGCAGTCACTACGCTGCTGTTTGAGGGATTGCTGAATTTCATATCTTTGAGGTTCTGACTCGACTCTGAATGTAAGGAGTTAATGTGAATTTCTGTGGCAGCAGATTTGCCATTTGCACTGATTTATCACAGTTAATCACCATATCATCACAAACAGATTGTAACTTGACCCCGTTCAGCTGCAGACTGATGGAAGATTGTGATTTTGTCATTTTGAAAGCCATTATGAAGATAAGGTGCTATGGCAACAGGAAGTGAAATTAGTAAAATGGTCTCATAACTGCAGTAAAGCAGGATTTGATGCAATCAATCAAGTCTTTAGTGTTTTCTGTAAAAGTATCCTTCCTTCTAGCCCCAAGAACAGCAGCTGTAGACCCTCAAAGGCATAAACTAAAGAGTACTCTGAGGTACAAATATTCAGTAATCCACATAACGCAGCAGCAGCTACAGAACGATCTGATTCTAAAGAGCAAAGGGCAGTCCTGTGTTTGAAAATGGAACTAAATACACTTGTGACATCTTTAAAACACTGAGATGATCTTCTAGTTTTCACCTCAGAGCTCTGAACACATGTCCAACCTGCTGCTGAAAGTCCCTCTTTATAGATGTGTGTGTGCATACACACGGTGCTTTATACATCAGAAACATATGAACTGAAACATGTGTGTACATATAAGTAACTTTTTACAGAAATGACTGTAGTTTAGTATTTAAGACTTTAAGGTTATAACGAATCCTGAGACCCTGCACGGATCAAAGTGACGTCAGACACGTTCATGTAGGACATTAATAATGTATTAGAATATTACTTAAGATTAGAGATTTATCTTAAAATTATACCCAACTTTCTAGAGTTGTTTGGTGAAACACATAAAAGAATCCATTTGAAATAAAACTCACCACTATACAAAAGAGCTGCATCAACACCAGGTATCTGCTCAGTGACAACATGAAACGTTACATTTTTGCATGAATGTGATAAAAGACGATTAAAACAACAAGTCACACTAAACAGTGTAACTGACCATAAACAGCAATATCTTTATTTTAGTGTTAAAGCGTTATTAGTGCCCGTCCAGTGTCCCTGTGTGTAACCTGCAGGTTGAGCAGTGTGCGAAGGAAAGGTCATCCCTGCAGTGCTTTGCTAGCTCCATGCTCGCTAACACCAGCTGAAGCTTGAGCCGTCATCTCATATAGGTCTGCCTATATTCCAGACTAATGAATATGCAGTTTGTTTGCAGTGGGGCCACAGCTACATGCTGGTACTGTTGCTGCTCACAACAGAGCAGCCACAGCAACACTGAAGCATAAAAATTCAGTATTTAATAGAAAAATCTAAATGAAATCTAAAAAAAAGCAAACAGACCAAAAGTATGATGATTGTGTCCTATCGTCATATATAATACCCCCTATGAAACTGAAAGTGCTTTTTTTTGACAGAGCAATATCAATATAGCATTTCTAAGCATACTAGTTTTCTTTAGGAAGCATAAATCATCTTTGTTTATACACAATAACAGAATTATTTCAGAAAAACCTAAATTACCAGCGTACTTTATTGAGCCCTGGCACAAACCAAAATCAAGCTGAGGTGAGAGTTTGAGCTGTCACATCACCACAAAAACAAAAGAAATCGGTTTAGATTTGAAAAACGTCCTGATGCTCACAAAGCAAGAGGTGGAGATCCAAAGTTATCAGAGTGTTTCCAAGTGCCAACAACTTTGCAAGACCAAATTATGGTTAAATTTAAATTAATCCTGTTAGAGGTCCATAGCTGCAAATTCAACAACCGCCCAGCTGCTGTTGTTTCAGTGCAGCTTTCCATTGCATGCATGCTTGTTACCGACTCTGAAGAGTTGGAGGTCTAAATACTCGAGATCTTCACAAGGCTGTTCAGGCTAACAAAGGAGATTAAGACAGAATGAGTGGCTGGAGCTTAAAGGCTGCAGGAGCTCCCTTTCTTCTGCTGCCTCGCCGTGAATGGAGCATTTAAAGTAAACAGAGCTCTCCACAATAAGAGCCCGGGCTGGAGAGGTCATAAATGTAAATAGCAAACACAATGGCATTCAAGAGCCTTTAGAGGCGGCGCTGACAGATGTTCCCTCGTGTCCTCGTTTGCGCCACACTTGGACCTAATGAAAACACTGAGCGATATTTGCACAAGGCCTTCAGCATGTGTACTTTGGGTACTGCTAGCTGTACTGCAGTATGCTCAAAATGGAACGAGTATGTCCGCCTGTCTTTGTGTTTTTGGACACAACAAAGTACTGACACCGTTTCTTGGAGGGTTTAGTTCGGGGTTAATGGAAATACTTGGAGTACGTTAGAAGTTCTCCAGCCTCTCTTACATTGTCAGTTAACTCCATAGCTTGACATTAAGCCAACTGGCCAGCACCTGTCAGTCAAGGTACTTGTGTTAAAACGCTGCTTTTAAAGTTTAATTCCAGCAGGTCAGCTCCTGGCACAGAGTGATTTTCATCCACAGCATGCCTGAGCACCTTTTGGCCTTTAATTTTAATTGAACAGGGAATCACTTTACATTCTGGGATCATCCTCGCAGCCTTTTTGAAGGCTTTATGACAGGCGGCTTATCCTCAGCAGAGCCCCACAGCAATAAAAGCTGCTCCTGCCTTTGATCGGAACTGTAATCTAATGGAGCTTTAAATGTGAGGTAAATTCCACCGCTGTTGCTGCTGCTCTCCATGTTGATCCATCAGAACAAACCCCATACGAGGCGTGCCATCGACATGTTTACGTGTCTGATTAAGCGAGCGCACAAAAGGACAATGCATGCAATCTTCTATATTTAACTGGTTAAAAAATCCCCCAAACAGCAAAAACCAGTAATGAATGTATCAGATAAACAAGTATTGTCCCCGAAGCCTGATATGAATCTCATTGCACTGAGCGAAAGACTTCTATTGTTGTCAAATCTATTAAAAACACATCAGCTGTGCTGCCTGGCATGTCCCTTTATTCTAATGAGCACTGCAGGAAGTCCCCAGAACACAAAATGTGTATCAATACAGTCAAAATGATGAGGTTCAAACTGATCTGACACAAATTCAGTCTGAAGAGAAATCAGGTTTTAAATATTTGGAAGGTTTCACGTTTTCAATCCCTGTAAATAGCTGAAAGAATGACAAACAACTGTTTTTTTTGTTTTTTTAACTTAAAGTTTTTTATTAATTTTAACAGAGCGATTTCACAACAGCATCAGCAACAATTCACATACATGTTATTAGTATAGAATCTTTCAACACTAGAATATCTCAGCTTATCATTTACCAAACAACTGTTTAAGAGAGAGAATCATATCCCGGTCATCCGGAAGTTCACATCAGGCTAAATGCATGAAAGGAAGACTTGGAAAGTGAAATCTGAGAGGATTGTAATTCCTGCCATGCTTTGAATTCAAATACAGCACACATGTAATGGATGAACAGAGAGGTTGAGACAGTTTGGAAAAATGAGAGGAAATGATTTCAAAGAAATTCCCGAAGATGCTTTTCCTTCACTGTTTCAGAGGTGGAGCCTCGACCTATTCCCGTTAAAACTGAGTTCTCCTGAGTCCACCAAGTGCTTCTCACATGGGATCATCTGATTGTTGGGGGTCTCGCTAACATTGTGGGGTCTTTTTGGTGGAAAGTGACTGATGTGAACTGCTAATCAGTGCCTCCCACCTCACCCCTCAGAATCATCAGATTGTTCAATTTAATTTTAATTATACAGCACCAAATCACAACAACAGTCACATAAAGGTGCTTTATATCATAAGTTAAACACCCGACAATAATACAGAGAAAACCCAACAATCAGACGACCCCCCCTATGAGCAGCATTTGGCGACAGTGGGAAGGAAAAACTCCCTTTTAACAGGAAGAACCCTCCAGCAGAGCCAGGCTCAGGGAGGGGCACAGATGATGTCAGTGGTGGGGGGACTGGTCAGACTGAGTGGACTGTGATGGTCTGAAGCTCATAGCTGTGAGATTTTAGTTTCACATGTTCTACAAAACAGTTTGGACAGATGAAGTCAAACAATTTCAGGTCCTGAAGAAGACTTCCTGAATCCTTGAAGAGTCGCAGAGGGTCTCAGAGTTACTTTACTGAGGTCCAGAGGATCCACCGACCCACATATTTGCTTCATCCACTGAGAGCTGAGATGTAGCTGCTTGTTTCACACCAGGCTTTTGGTCACAAAGCTGTTGTTATGAAAAGTTATTTTTACATGCCAATGTCTTCACAATTAGCCCAAACAATGAAAATGAAGCGTTTGACCTTTTTGCTCGCGCTCCAGGGCAACAGTGTGTGCAATAGAAGCTCACAGCCATGTTCTGTGTGTGTGTGTGTGTTTTTACCAAACCCACCGAGCTCGTCTCGAGACCCGCTCTGCTCAGATGTGTTAGAACTGATCACACCCCTCGCAGTCAGAGCACAGACAAAGCCGGAGCCCTCATACTGTGATCTGTGCCAGTTCGTATCCTTGATGTTATTTGAGGAATATGGTAGCACGAGGTGGAGGATGAATAATGCATTGTGTTTTGAATGTGTCTCCTTGCTCGGCTTCGCTGGACCGTGCCCCCTCCATCTGAACACTCCCACTCAAATCTTCACACCTGACATTCTGTTTCAAGATGCATTCAAGGTGCTTTTCATCCCCCCTCTGTCTTTGAGACAGCTTTGAGAGATGCTGCTGTAAAAAGTCATGAGTTTATTTAGTGCTGCGTGTTCTTTTATTCACTCTTTTATAATGGAAAAAAGAACACGATTTAAACACCCTGAAGCTTGTAAAAACACACTTGTGTAGCCGTGCATGTGGGACTGTATGGATGTGATCTTACCCTGGGCTCCCTTGCTGATGGAAAAATGTGACAGTGCCTCCTGGGATTTTTCAGGGAAGAAGAGAGCAAGAAGACTGGAGGATGAAGCCAATTGTGAGCTGAGTTTTTTATCTTCTCTTCACAGGTTGCTGCTGGCTGTGACCAGAGCCTGAAACAACAAGAGAGGGACCGCAGCACAGAAATGAGAGAGCAAGCGTCCACTGGGCTGGGCACACTTTGCAGGTATTTCCCTTTCTTCATATAGTCAGTGTGGAGCATCAAGGATCCTCAGTGTTCCTGCACAGCAAAGCTGGATGCAGACACTGAAGCTCTGTTTTGAAGCTTTCTTGATCATTTTGGACATTTTCTTCTCTTTTTGGATCTGACTGTGACACTAAGGACTGCACTGCATTCTCATGTGGTAGCAACTTGTCAGTCATAACTTAAAGCATATCCTGCTTTAATGAGTTCAGTTTCATTATATTAGTCCAGTCTCAATCACAAGCCACAGCTTCTGAAATGTTACTGAGAGAGCCCCGATGCACCCAATGAGTAAGACTTGGCAACAGTTGGGAGGAAGAACGTCTTTTTCACAGGGAGAGACAGGAAGAGGGAGGGCCAGTAATCTGCCATTACCGATTGTGGTTGTGGGGGCGAGACCACAAAGAAACCTTTTTGCCTCTGTTCCTCTGAAGGGGACAGTAGCTGAGAGGAATAAACACCAAGCCTTAATGAATACAATGTAACAGGTCAGCAGCCTGTAACTCCTCCTACCTCACGCTTAAAGAAGAAAGATGAGCGGCAGTTTGCTGTCAGGGCTCCTCAGTGACCTGTGTGAGGAGGGCTTTCATATAACTCTGAAAAACATTGTTGGGTTTATAATTGAGCTTTTCACACTGTTATTGTTCACAGTGACTCTTGAGTCTGAAATATCTCTGAAATTGATGCAGCAATTATTTTATCATTTGTAGTCTTTGTAATCTTAATTCCATCCATCCATCCATCCATCCATCCATCCATTTTCAGTCTTTCTAAAAAAATGAATGGATTTGTGTTCATCTTGCGGTAAAAGCATCAGGAA
>VUQK01011246.1:0-12238 GCA_015106715.1 Bujurquina vittata
CACTATGTCTGTGAGGGGATGACGAGTGCAGGCAGTAGTCCCAAAGACGTCCTTGTAACGTGTTTGGAAAGCGCGCTGTCCGCGGTCATGAAATCGGCTGTCTGCCCGATCTTCTCAATGGATGGCAGGGACAGTAGCCGCACAAAACACAGCAGTGATCAATTGCAAAAAAAAAACAAAAAAAAAAAAACACAGAAAAGTCAAGGGGGTTTAAAGTAGCTGACTGTCTCCACCCGCGTTCAATAGATGCATGGTTTGGCAGTCCAGACGGTAGTACTGTTGAACCACTGTTGGCCACAGATCAACTGGGTGTCGGATAAATGCCTTGCTCAGTGGCATCTCGCGCCTGGTAGTTGATAATAGTGGCATAAGGAGGGTTGCCAGCTGTAGAAATGTAAAGCAGGGCGGTGATGCAAAGGAGCATGCGTGTTTAGTTAACTCTTTATTCATAAACGTTTGGAACATCTACCCTCATTTCTCCTAGCTTGCATGTCACAGCAGTTTGTCTTGTTTTCCTGCAGGTGTGCGTGGATGCCTCCCAGGTGTCGTGCTCGCAGGTCATGGATGGGATAAACGTGGAAGTACCGGCAGACAGCAGATGATATGCCTGCACAGTTGGCACGGCTCACGCGATGTGGCACAACATGGCACGCGTAAAGATGGGTCTCTTTGCTATCCTGTGTCTCCCCACGTGTTTCTTTCGGGTTCTTGTGCTCTCCCACAGCAGCAGCATCTATGAGCGGTCGGTGGTCCCTCGCGCTGCTTCCCGCTCTGTGGCTCGCATGGACGGAGACGTGATAATCGGCGCGCTCTTCTCCGTCCACCACCAGCCGTCTGCTGAGAAGGTGGCCGAGCGGAAGTGCGGGGACGTGCGCGAGCAGTATGGCATCCAGAGGGTCGAGGCCATGTTCCACACGTTGGACCGGATCAACGCCGACCCCAACCTGCTCCCCAACATCAGCCTTGGCTGTGAGATCCGGGACTCCTGCTGGCACTCCTCTGTCGCCCTGGAGCAGAGCATCGAATTCATCCGGGACTCCCTCATCTCCATACGGGATGATAAGGACGGGTCCAAATGGTGTATTGACGGTACCCCATCCAACCAGCCACCACCTTCCAAGAAGCCCATCGCTGGGGTGATCGGACCCGGATCCAGCTCTGTGGCTATTCAGGTCCAAAACCTGTTGCAGCTCTTCAACATCCCTCAGATTGCTTACTCTGCCACCAGCATAGACTTAAGTGACAAGACTTTGTTCAAGTACTTCCTGAGGGTCGTTCCTTCAGACACCCTGCAGGCCCGGGCCATGCTGGACATTGTCAAGCATTACAACTGGACCTATGTGTCTGCAGTGCACACTGAGGGTGAGAGCCTTTCACTAGTCATCTCTAAAATAATCACAAGAATATTGCACCAAATAGTCTTCTTGTCTGTGAGTGGACAATTTAGTGTAAGCATCACAGAACTGTTGCAATTGATCCCAGAGTTTTGAGCTTGCCAGTGATACACGTACAGCTTTTGGACAAGACTTTGTGGAAATCCAGGGTGTTTGATTTTCCATGTGTGAAGGGCAACTTCATGGTTCATGTTTTGGCTGGATTCCCAAACAATTCACATGAACCAGCTTTTTTTTGTGTGTTTATCTTTAATAATTGCTTTACAAGTATATGTTTTTCTACTAAGGGTAGCTGATCTAAGACACTTAATAACTGCTTTACTTCTCTTTGCACATTACTCTGTACCAGTCTTTAGCTTTTAGTAGCACATGGTCACATCCACCTCTTTGTATTACATGTACATCCTCACTAGTTTGGAGGGTTGTGTTGGTCTCACTTACAGCAAAGCATCTTATATGCACTAAAACAGTGTTGTGTATGTCTTGCTTTAAAAACAAAAACATGCACAACTGTGTAAGCTTAGAAAGCACTGGGGGCTCTGTTGTTTTGTTCCTCCATCTTGATGCACTGTTTGTTATTGAATTAGGATCCAAAGCTGGACTTTTTCATCATTATTAAAGTCATCGTTGCAAATTTAAAAAGTAGAAATCTGGTGGGGCCTTTGTGATCATTTAAAATGCAGGTGTTCATGTGGAGATTTTAAATTAACTCCACTGTTAAGTGAGAGGGATAACCCTGGACTGAAAAGTGACATCAGTGCTTAAAATTCCACTCACTGCATATAAATTAAAATGAATATCATGTCTCATACAGTGGGCTCACTTTTGTTTCGAGAACGCTTTTGCTCTTTTGTTCAGATTAACAGTGGAACAGTGTATTAGGGCAGAGACAGGAGGTAAAAAGGAGAGACAGGTTGGGAAGACAAAGTAATTACTGTGACATGAATTATGTCCATGGCTTTTCATTAAAGTCCTGGTGAACACACAGTCATTGACTGTGCACCCAAATTATGAGTGACAGGCTACATTACCCAGGATTCCCCCTTGAGGAACTACATACTCATGGGGAGTGCAAACTTTGGAAAGTCTTATTATAGTCCGATGTTGCAGATGGGCTTTGACACAGGTTGCTATCAGATAGATGAAGAGAGGGAGTTAGGGAGGTGTAGTACCAGGAGGCATAACTAGGTGGCGTCAGCTGTCTGACCTTCAATATACCTGCAGAAGGATCCTGTGGGACTGAAGTCATAATTTAAGAGTGATGAGAGCCCAGTCTGGGGACTGTGAATTTGATTGCATGCGGCATCGCTTGCACAATATTATAAGAGGCAGATACTTGTTCACAGTATAAACCATTGAGCTTTAATTAACTGAAGGCATGCTATGTTTCAGTTTATTTTGACTTCATATATTTTGCCTTATCCAGACTTGACTCTAACCTTTGAGAAGGCCACTGTGAATCCACTGGTTTGTTTTGAGCTATCGTTACTCATCTCTGAAACTGCGGTCACGACTGTCTTAAGCTCATGAGTTCCTATTCCCTGCCACCTTATTCAAGTTATAATTGCAGCTTGTTGCCAGTAGCAACAGCTAAGGCTGTGAAATTGCATAAATTACCTGTCCCGATTATCATCCATCTGGTTGTAATGCTCTGAGTGGGTTTTTTGGTGGTCATTGTCAAAAGGCCTGTCAACTAATGCACCACCACCCACCTGTCTCACAGCTGAGATGGAAGGAGTAAAATAATTGGATATCATTATTTCCATTTACCAGTGGGAGAATGAAATGAGGCAATTGAAAATATCATCAAAGCGCTATTGGAAAATCAACACATGGTCACATTGTGGCAGAATAAATGTGTGATGCCTGTGTCAGTCTCCCTTGCGCTATAAAGCCTTGCCATGCACATAGACTACTTTTTCCTCATCACCCATGTCAGGGGGGACAGTGAAGGCAATCACACAGCAACAACAGCTTTTTATTTAAAGGTGTTTTTAATTTCAATCAAATGCAAATTCATCTTCCTGCATGCACAAGTGATTGACTTGTCTGCATAATCCAGGTATCGTGCTAACGATCCGCGGGCCTTAACAACAATCCAGCCTGTGACAGATTGGTCAAGTACCGCAGTCCGCATGGAAATAGAAGATTTAAGCACAACAGATTTGCAGGGCTCCTGATTGGGATAGTGTGCAGTTAAGCAAGGACAGCGACCGTCACCCCTCTTGGCTTTGATTGCAATCACCAGCCAGCAAACTCCCAGACACTCATTATCAGTGGATCAGAGCTTCAGCTCGGCCAGGGCTTGATACAATGAACAACTGGTGGGGGTGTTGCTCTTTAAACATAAAAATAATTAGAGATGTATGGTTGAAAGCAATTACACATATTTAATAATGGCACTGTGTTATTGCAAATAAAAAGGCATGTAATGCATAACACCAAGATGTGCATGTGTCCTATTAAAAAAAAAGCTTAATTTTTTTTGAGCTTTCAATTACTGAAAATGAACCAGTCACTGTCTCACGCACAGGAAGGCCAGTGTAATAAAACACAGAAAATAAATTTTATAAGAGGCTAAATTTTCACTATTCTCACTATTTTTTTCATCTCCTACAGGGAACTATGGGGAGAGTGGCATGGAGGCCTTCAAGGAACTGGCCTCTCAAGAAGGTTTATGCATTGCTCACTCAGACAAGATCTACAGTAACGCAGGGGAGAAACATTATGACCGCCTTTTAAGGAAATTACGGGAGCGTCTACCCAAAGCTCGTGTGGTGGTGTGTTTCTGCGAAGGCATGACTGTCCGAGGTCTGCTGATGGCCATGAGGCGACTGGGGGTTTATGGGGAGTTCCTCCTTGTTGGCAGGTGTGTGTGTTTTTTTTTTTGCCTTTTAATTAACAGTTCAGAGCCTTTCTTTGGAAGGCTGTGAGATGCTGTGTTGTCCTCCTGATGTGCATGTCACCAAGGCAACTGAGAAGAATTAGACCACATATCAATAGCACTGAATAGAAATGTTCTCCAGCAATGAATAATTGGCATTTCTGTCACAAAAAAAGCATCAAGTCCATTCTCTCCATGTCCATGTCCATGCTACGTCTCATTTGTCTTTATTTTAAGGTGATAGCAGTCATTTCTTATTTTCAAATGTATATACATAGGTATGTTTGTACACATGAAGGTCATCCTTAATCCACCTTCATCATAAGAATCTATCTCTTCTAAGCTTATTCATCCTCCTTGAATATATTCACCCAAGTCTTCCTTTTTCATATTTCTTCTCTTCCTTACTTTCCCTGTCATTTCTGGTGGTGGCTTAGTCACTGGAAAAGGGCAAGTAGAGTTGTCTCACACACTTATAGTGTCACATTACACCATGAAATCATCCTCAAGGAACATTCACAGTTGTCAATAAAAGTCACAGCATATTTGATGCTAATTTTCAGTTCATTCCTGCAGCATCTTTCCCTTCATTTTTAGTTTTTGGCTCCAGTCTGTTGTAGATCATTTCAGTTGACTACTTTTAATATGTATTTTTGTGCATATGGCAGAATACAGTACCTGCACTGTAAATTTAATATTTTAGACATACTGTTAAGTTACTCAAAGCAAGTATTGTTTTTTAAATTCTTGGAATCTCTAGATGAACACAATATGGTTACCTGCAGAGACTTTACTGATGATGATGATGATGATGATGATGATGATGATGATGATGATGATGATAATACAGTCGAGGATGACTTTGTAGCTAAATGCCACATGAGTGCAAATCAAACTCTGAACCTAGGACACACAATACAGTACAGTGACTTCCATCATTTTTGTATCTTCATGCATATCAAAATCTTGGTCATAATCCAGTGAATTCTCAAAGAATAGAACCTGTGTTGCTGCATAAAAAAGATGTATGAACCATTTCAGCACTGGATGTTGAATTAGTTAATTACAGGTGAAAATTCTTTTGCAAATAACAGTTATTGGCTGATTTTTTAATTTTTTTTTGTCGTTACACACTTAGAAAACTTTGCAATGCACAGTTAATTCTTGCTAAGTTACATGCTAACTTACTTTAGAATGTAAATAGTGAAGTCAGTAAACTCTTAATTATTTTCATTACAAATTGGTGTGTTTAGAAAGAATCATTTCCTCTTTCTTACTGTTGATGATCAGGTGTTGCCTCAGTCTCTGAAGCTGATCTCTTGATGAGGTGCAACAACATACATTTGATCAGTTTTTTATTTTGTTGGTCACTCAACAAATAAACCTTTAGGGGAGAAAAGTTAACCATAAATTGTTAGCCCTGCTATTGATCCGCTCAATGTCGATCTAATATAAGTATTGTTTGTGTAGCTAAAGCCTCATACAACCCATCTTTTATTGTCTTAGATCCCAGCTTCTTTAAGGTGAAATGTAACACTGTGGTAGGGATTAGTGGATTTCATAGGCATTATTTGGCTTAGAGAGCAATAAATAGAGACATGAAGAAAAAAGGGTATAAATAGCAGGAAAATGACATGCAGTAAAGCTCCGATCAACCTGGAGATGAATTTCAGATAAACTGCTGATGGCATTTGCACCCATGTGATCTGATCACTAACCACTTAACCATCAAGTTGCCCTGTAAATGCAACATCAACCACACGCTTTCAAACTTTAAGTTGTCTTTAGGACGTGAAAAAAGACTTCTTCTTGCGTTAGATACAATTTGTCAGCGAGTGTTTGCTGAATCTAATTCTTTTGCCCACATTTAAAGATTTGCTGGCACGATCAAAGCATTTGCTTCTTGTCATTGCCATTAGCAACGAAAAAGTCTTTCCGACTTCCTGTAATATCTCGCGTTGGTATATGAAACAATGATAAGTGGTGCTCTTACCAGGAGTGTCTATTTTGGTGGAATGTGCTATGTTCAATGGATACATGTATAGTTAGGTTTGCAGCAGAGGATGGCACTCTTTCTTTTTCAGAAGCCTTTTAAATTATCTATTATAATGACACTCTGGGATTGGCCGCATTGCTTCCCATATCTTTACTTTTCTCTTTCCTCCATAGGAGATGGGAAAAGTGTGTCTTTTTTTAGCTTCTGTGAAAGTCTCGATGGGCAGAAGAAATGCTTCTGGGTCAAAGAGAGAGAAAGAGAGTGAGAGAGAGAGGGCCAACACATGTACAACCATGTGTGTGTGCGTGCTGTATGAATGAAGCTGGCACACAGGTATTAGCGTATCAAAGAGAAGCTTGTTTTCTTAGTTTATGCGTTCACCTCTAAGGAAGCTTTTTTGAGGTGCATATGCATCAGTTTGTTTATTTGTGTGTGCATATGTGCAAATCATAGTAAATGTGGTAATGTAACACAAAAAGCGAAAATGCAAAGTAAAAAAGGGGGGGGGGGCGTCTTCTGCGCATTTTTGATGAATTTGCATGCGGTGATCAATATTTTGGCACTAGCAATAACTAGGAAAGTAGGTCACTTGTAATGAAGAACTGACGCAGAGCAGCTCACTGTTTTAGTCTTGCAGCCTGCAAGGCTAAAACAGTTTGCCCCCCCCCCACACACACACACTTTTCACTACCTGCCCAGCATTAAATGGTAGTCGGGCAAAATTACCAACCTTGTTTCTGCTGGTTGTGTAAATTAACAGCTCATAATATCAAGTTAAAACATGGTCAACACTGTGCTTAGAGCTTCTTTCCGCCTCATGTAGTGAGGATTGCACGCAGGAAATGTGGAACACAAGTGTTTGAGTTTCCTTTAAACCAGCAAACAGACCAAGTAGTTTTCTGCATATTATCATTTACACAGGACCAGGTCCACTGAAGAGCTTAAGTTCAACTTGATCACACAATACTTAAAATCTGAACAGTTAAAACATGCCAAAGCAAGGAATAATATCAGCAACACTCAGAGTGCAATTATGAGTTTCTATAAAATCACACGGGCACTCTTGAGGCTTTCAAAGCTTTTTTCACCAAAATAATAAAACATCGAGATAGTGTCCTCACCAGGCCCATCAGTGTACTAATTAAAATGTAAGTACCGGTAAAAAGAAGTATACTTCATCACAATTACGCTTTTGTTTTTGTGATAAGTATACAAGTGAGGATATTTGAGTTTAAAATATGATGCCAATGTATTATAGTCAGCTTTTTTTTTTTAAAGATAACAAAACAAAATCTGTGAGATGATAAAGGCAGATACTGCAGCCTAACCTTTTTTTCAACCTTTCAGTGCATTTCCCCATTTCATTGTTGTAAAAAAAAATAAAAAATAAAGCAGGATAGTTGGTGTACCAGACATAAATGTTTGCAATATTCAAGAGCAGGCAGTGTTGCAGTTTTCCTTCCATGTCTAATATATTGAGATGATCACAGAACACGGCAGAAGTAGACACAAACATAATACAGCAGTGGCTGCATGAACTACAAGTGGGCATTCAGAGATGTTTGAATCTGAGAGCCTTTGTTGTTCCGTGCAGCTAACCTCCTCTTCAGACAAGGGCCAGGTGTGGCAACGTGCTCGACTCACTTCATCCCACGGTCTCTGCTCTGCATTACTTCCACACTTTACATCCACTCCACTCTCGTATTGTCAGTCAGAAAGAGCCTCTTGTTTTTCTCTCTCTGTTGTCAGTCATGATTTTGCCAATCATTTGCCTCCATTACTTTGCGACTGCCGGCATAAACACACACGCACACTAATACGCAAATGCACACATTGCATAAAGAGACAACATTTGTTCCTTCCATATATTCTGGCATGGAGATACAGAGACACATTGGCAACATAGCTTATCCACTTCATTCCAATCAAGAAAAACATTGACGTCCATCTTCTTGTTGTGTTCAAGTACTTTTCAAATTTATTCTGTTCTATTAGATAATAATGTCTTCTGCAGAACCACGAGACAGAGTGAATCATAAAGCACAAGCAATGTATTGATTCTGAGAGCCAGGCAGTTCTGTGATAAACTGGTCGGAGATGGAGTGACTTAGGTGATCACTGGCTGCAGATTTCTACTAGTCTGTCTACCGAGTAAGAAGAAAGAGACAGAGGCAGAAAGAGACACATAAGGGAAAAGAGGAAGAGGTCACAAAGCTAAACATAACTGGGAGCAGGCTGTGTTAGTTTACTATCTCTAAAACTGGTCCTGTATATTTAAAAGCACCTGAAAATTCTGATGCAGCTGAGTCACATACACCTCTCCAGAACAGTCTCTCAACAGTTAATGTGCACAATGCCGCCTTTCAAAATCGCTGCAACCTGAAAAATGAAGCATCACAGACTCTCATCAGTATATCTGAAAATGGAGACTTTTATATTTGTGTTACACCAAACTCAGCTGCAAACCTGAACGTTATGGTGGTTAACCTGCAGCTTTGAGTGATGCTGCAACAAATTGCTGTAAAAATGCTGGAAATTTTGTGACAGTAAAGTGTTTTTTTATGAATAAAATTGAATACCTTAAATATTACACGGGAGTTATGCGCCACATTAAGTGCAAAATGGAAAAGATTAGAGGGAATTTTATTTTACATAATGCATTTACAGATTAAAGTCAAACTGTTTAAAACTGAGTTGGTTTGAGAGTTATGCCCAGTGTCAGAATAAAGTGAACATCTATGACATCCTCTATAAAAAGCCCTGTTCAATGAGCCCATCATACTTTTTTCTAAAAAAATTGTTTAATTAACAAAGAAATGACTTCTCTTTTAGTGCATTAGCACGGAGGGGTAATCCGTATTCAGTTTCACACAAATTTAGAAGAGGTGGTCCCATCGATGGTTAAATCTTTGGGTGGTACAGGGAGAGTAGGTTGTATGACAATGCACAACAAGACACTCGATCAAGTAGTTTGGCCTTGAAGGTGTGGAGCTGAGGCAGGCGGCACTGTTACCACACCAAATGCACAGTGACACATACATCAGTACAATAAACTGAACCCACATGGCATCCACATCACTGGTTTTAGCTCCTGTGTTGTGTGAATGGAGGCTGATTTCCAATTTCACTTTTTCTTGCTCGCTTTAGTCTTAAAATTAGATTTTAAGCTCACAAGTAGAACTTTGTTCCTAAAATTTGTTGATGCCTTTGATGGAAATGGCAGTTCATACAGTGGTATATATAAAATACCGAGTTATATTTTACAGTAGGATCACAAAGGATGACAGCTGAACAGCTGACGGTATTTCACTGTAAAGCTTGTATTCAGTGTAACACAGCAGCATTTTTTGCAGTGAGAAACAGTTGTTGTAGATTGCAAATGTGTCAGAAATGCATCATTAACAAATCTGACAGCGCTGTGTGTGTGTGCATGTGTGTGTGCGTGTTTGTGTGTGTGTGTGTGTGTGTTTAACTGAGGTTTCCTCGGGCCAACACCATTAAAATCTCACAGTCACAGGAGGGCTCTGAATCTGGAATTTTAATTTCAGTTATGCAAAGAAATTTCGGTGGATCTGAACTCTGCTGTGCTGTAGTTTTTGAAATTTCCAAAGCTGGTTGTGCATTCACTGTACAGTGTCATTATCATTCCTTCTAAAGTCCGTAGGCCTACCATTGTTGGTTTCTGAATGGCAGCGTGGAGTGCATCCACCTACTCATTTGCCTGCCTGCTTGCGCTCTTGCAATTAGTATCATTCGTTTTCTCTCTCCCTCTAATGCTGCTTGAATGCTGTTATTACTAAACATCATTTGCATAAGCCGCTTTTCCACATGTAACGCTCATTCCTGTCCCTGTCTTAAAAACACAGTTTTGGTCTGGGTCCCATTTTGAATGCTCAGCTCTTGTTTGCGTTTCATTCTTGACAAAATGGACACTGACACAGGAATGCGGATGTTCTGCCTCTGGAATGGCTTGGCACTAGTCATTACCACAGCATGAATACATCTTTTGAGATTGCACTGAGGTGCAAAGAAAGCTGTGAACCCATATTGTGTGCCTCACGTGCATTTCTGCATTTGCCTGTCCTATTCCGTTTTCTGTAATAAGGGGACTCTGAGCTTGAATAAGGGAAATGTTTACGGCAAGAATGAGACACATTCACACACACAGAGTGGAGTTGTGGTGGGACACATTTAGATGCCCCCCGCCCGATCATCTCTGAGGCTCTCATCTCCTCCCCATCTCAGGAAGGAAAGCGAGGAGGATGTGGAATTCTGCCTATTGACTTCTTCTTGTGAGTAATTTGGCAAATTGCAGGGCTTAAGCAAAGAGAGATGTTATCGTTGGTAACATGGCACTGAAAACACCGCCAAAATAAATTGGTATATTTGCCATCCAGAACTGTAGATTCAGAAAGGGTTAAGACTGCATTTTGGATGCTCTGCTTGGGTGTAACTCATAGTAACTCGCACCGAGTCAAATATTTTAAACTTATACTTAAAGTAAAGGAAACTCAGTCATTTTTTTTCCTATGTAGAAGTTGTTTCAAACTTAAATTCAACTCTTCACAAGAGTTTTCCATATGCTGCTTTCCATATACAGCAGGGCAGTGTTTTTTTAAAAAAATTATCTCAGATTCTCCTCAATTTTTCTTTCTGGATGACATGGTCTTATCCCCCCTGCAAACGGTGATGTGCTTCATGTTTTCTTACCAGCAACAGCTTCCTTTTGTTGGGCTTCCAGTTTCCAGCAAAATCGTGACTGATAAATCAGTCCTGAAAGCAAGGATTCGAGATCGAGAGCGAAGGTGCGGAAGGCAGTGGAAGGGCTGGCAAGAAAATAAAAAAGCAGAGAAGGGAGGCGGACCACCAAGCCTCCCTCTTATATTATTCTCAGCGTGTGACATGACCTCGTTCTTTTTGACCCTCTGCACTAAAGCAGCATGCATGAAAGTTTTGCAAGAGTTCCTGCATGTGTCACGTGGGAATTAAGGTCAGTGCATTTGTTTGTTAGGAGAATAGGATTTACAGTGCTCCTGGAATAAAAGGCTCGTGTGCCGCTTGTGCTACAGTCACCATGGAGATTTTGTTTGGCCTCGAGATGGAGTTGGTGTGATCGTCTCGCTGCAGATCTGTCATTCAGTCTGTCAGCGGGGCTCCACAGAATGCAGCACAATAGTCGCTTCTCAGAAAATATGGCTGACATCTGAAAAATTCCTCCCAGCAACAACAGTAACAAAGATGGTAATTATAAGATAAGAACACATTGGTGGTGATCGTTCAGTAATGGAGCCTGGCTCTGAAAGTATATTCAAGTTGAGTCTGAACTCGTGATTACATCTGTTTATGTTCCACTGAGCAAGGGAGCACAATGAGCTACAGCTGAATATTTATAACACGCCTCTGATGTTAATTGAAAGCAGCCACACATTGTCAAGGACATCTCCCACTTTCCAATTGATGCCTTGTGCTCCGCGGTGCAAAGGGATGGGTGAATGACATTGGAGTGATCAAAAAATAGAACTCGGGCTTTGCATCTGGACACAGTTGTCAGATCCAGATTAGTAGAAGCTGAGAAGCTTTCTGCTGCAGACGGCTAACAGTGGAGCAAAGGGAACTGGTTATAACCGAGAGAGCAGCGAAAGATGCCACACAAAATATGAACCTTAACTCAAAACACCAGAAATCGGTCAGAGGAACAAAGTCTGAAAAAAGACTGACTGGAAAAAAAGTAAGCAATAGTCATGCTTGATAACTGTTTGTTTTTCAGCCTTTTTCTATATTTCTTTTCTGCATCACTTCCATTCGGACTGCCTGAAGTGTTGGACAGTTTTTGCAGATGAAATACACAATTGGAATTTATTATCTTGGGCTCTGCGCTATTCTCATGTAACATTTGCACAATCGAAATCAAAGCCTCTGGTTAGTGTTACACCCCCCCCCCCCCAACCCCACCTGGGTAAGGCG